>JBBPRM010000105.1:0-29753 GCA_038092995.1 Xerocomus minutiporus | reverse complement strand
GGTGCGCTTGATCCGCTCCGCTATCCACAGAAGAGGTAATCATTGACAGCGAGGGATTTCCATAAGCATCATCCTCTCTGGATCACCATACCCGTTGTTCTTGATTCTGACATGCCACGCGCAGATCCAATGCTTGCAATCGTTCCGATTACCCGATATATCCAGGGCTCTGTTGACGCGCTTTTGGAGGATCTGGGGTATACTTCTCTTTCACAGCACGATACCATTCCCCGTTAGCATTATTTTGGCTTGATAGGTCTGGGTGTCCCATGGAGATCAACTCCAGGCTTTTTCTGGGTGTTTCCACGTAACTGGCCAAACAGAGACTGATGGTTGTCCGCGCTTCGAAAGTGGAAGGCTTGAACAGAAGCGCAATATCATCGGCAACACCTTCGTCCGTGTTTTCGAAGCAGCGGCTGAGGAAGAGAAGCGGATTTTCGCTCGTATCACGAACGAAGTGAGGGGTGTGAACTGCGTCACCTACGACATCTAAGCCATTTGCGAAGGTGGCGTGGTTGTGAAGCAGTCATTTCAAGTACAACTTTCAGTTGTCGTCGGATAACATTGATAGTAAGATGGGATATCAGAGAGGTGTCTTGGAGACCAAGATTGAATGGTAGACGCTGCTGGCATCACGATCCGGCAACAAATAAACAAATCCTCAATAACACGGTTGACATTTGCATGAGTTAATAAAAATGGTATGGGAACCGCACATGAGGGGAAAATGGACGTTTGCCCGAGAAACGTCAGAGATATTGTGGAGTCCGCGAGTCTACCTGCGAATCCATAAGCGATAAACCAACGCCTCTAAGTGAAAAGGTAGTGGAAGCAGATCATACCTCCTCTTTTGATGATCTAGGGTGATGGAGAGAAACAGAGTGACCAACCGTCTTCTGCTCGGAGTCAAGTCTGGTTCTAAGAAACTTTTATCCATGCCATCGCGGTAGTAAGAATTGGAAGACATAGCGGGCCTGCTGCGTCAAGCGACCAGTGAGCGTCTGAGCGCTTGAGCAGGCGCCACATCAATCCAGGTATCTCGATCTGCTTAACATCTTGAATGATTGTTTTCCTGCTCGTTTACTAGGAGGCTAGAGTCGGTCGATCGATCGACTTCCTTCGACCTCCCACGTGATGCACTTCCTCCAACATGCAACACCCTGTCCGACAAGGTAACAAGTGTCAGTGACAATCCAGCATTTGCAATTCATTTGATTATCTTTTTCAAAGGGTGTCCTCCTCAAAGTTCGAGTGCCGACGTCGTGGCCGCGAGAGCAGCCCAGAGCGCCATTAGCGAAAATGAGAAGATCTTTCCAATTTTTGCCCAGAAACTCGCATCCAATGAACCCAACGAATTTATCAACACCGCTCGAAAGCTCACCGTCTGGTTAAGTTCAGAGAAAGCGTACTATCCGGCTGCTCGCCCCAAGGTAAGTGATCGCCTCACAGTCAAGCTTGCCATACTAATCACCCAACTCACTAGATTGTTGAGCTTCTCGAGGTAGGATATTGTCCTTTCCCTCGAGACGGATTGTGAAAGACTACCTTTTTTCTTTCTTGGTTTACAGATTGCGCTTTCGGCCTTCATGGATACCTTCACCCACCACTCTCTCATTACGGAAATTGGTGAACATCTACGACAACTTGTTCAAACAGTAGTTCTATTCAAACACCTATTTCGCGAGAATGAACTTCAATGTCAGTTTTATCCAGCTGATTCTCTCTCCATTTGATCACGCCTCTATAGCAAGACTGCAGCGCGTAATTCTTGATACAACGCTGTCCCTTTCCAGAACATCCGCAAGCACTACCCACACCACAGCGCTGTCTGAAGGATCTGTTTCCGTTAGGTATGTCCCGTTTAACGAGATTCACACAATGCCATCTAGAATTTTATTTCAATTAGCATTCCATCTTCCACCCACGCACCCCTGGCCAATCCACAACCCACGTCATCTCTCGCAGTCGACTATCATTCTTCAGTGTGGCAACTTCCACCTTCTGTGTCAATGTCGAGCGTTGAAAAAGCGGGTCCCGTTGTCTCCGTTCATGTAGAACAATTTCGGGCGCGTAACCCTCTCGAGGTAGCATCGTTGAGCCAAATCGAGGCAACTCCGTCTTTTTCTTCCCCTGTTACAAATACCCCCCAGTCCTCCGGTGACAACGTTTCCCCAACAGCGGCCTCCAAACCTTTGCCCAAACGGGCACGGAAGGCCGAGCTTCCAGAGGAGCTCATAGCTCGCGATCTTGATTGGTTTAGGTCCAACCAGAGCGCGATGGTGAACAAAGACTACAATGCCCTATCCACGGCTGGTGAGTCTTTGCCACTGCCGTCGTCTGATGCATCCCATGTTCGGTCTCCGTCTCCAAGAAAGAAGACGGCTCGCATGGTTCCGTCCCGCCGCCTACCTCGCAGAATTCCCCTCGATGTTACTCAGGGGGTGGAACCTGGGACTACTTCTGCATTGGCGCCTGCTTCCGAGCTGTTGGCTAAGAAGGACGGATCGTCTGAAAATGTGGAAGATGTTTCCGCCCAGACAGACCAGATGGACGTTGACGAGAAAAACCCATCTATAGAAACGATGGGATCCGTTGCTTGTTCCGTGACAGTACAAGCCAGTAACATACAGCAAATCTCGCAACCTGACGACTTACCATCCCCGGAGCCACAACCGGTTGCTACCCCGCTGAACGAGCCTTCCATCGAGCGACAAACGCCTCAAACAGATTACCAACCTACCGCGGTTGAAGGTTCGTTGGCCAACGGTAACACTCCTATGTCCGTTCGTCCATCTGTACCATTCCCTGGAGCTGCCTTGGATGGGATGGAATCTATGGACCTCGCTGCTTCAGATTCAGATTCAGATTCAGAGAGCCTCCGATTTCAATCAATCGAATCTCCTCGAATGCCACACCTTCAAAACCCAATTCTTCCACCTCGCATGAATGCCTTGGAACCTCCTTTGAACTTGAATTTCAGAATATCGCAAGCACCCGGTCAGCCTCAGCGACTGGGAATTGATGCAAATCAACGGCGGTTCAATGACGAAATGACTGTTCTTCATAGCACACAGGGGAAGGCATTCGCTCATACCCACGTGTTCGATATCAACCTGAGTGAAAGCACTTTCTCGAAGATTTCTAAATGGGTAAAAGGGAGGTCTCAGCTGTCGTGCGTAGCATGTTATTCGGTGTTGAGCGTACATGACATGTTATACCGTAGCGATGCATCTCAGGGAGTCTGCATCTCGTTAGCGTGCTATCGCCTCCCAGAATTATTGGACATGACCAAGTTCGAGGATGATAAACCAGACGTTGAAACGTTGACATCACAGTTGTCATGTTCTTGGCCATCTTCAAACCGGTTGTCCCTACGCATCAAAGGCGAAGAGAGATATACCACCATCACACTCTCCCCCCCGCTCTTCGTACGTGTTCCAGACTGTTTCTCGCAGTGCATTCCAACAGCTCGCTTCTATTCACTGCAGCTGACCCCTGATCAATGCGTCGATATATCCTCGCTGATGAAACTAGGGAACAATACGCTTGAAATTATACAGAAAGATGACTTGTCTGAGTATCTGATTGTCCTTCACGCGCATCCCCCGACCCGGACACAGCTGGCTGAGCTCGATGTGGTGAGAGGTGCTGATGAACGGTGGAGGTGGTTTCTGGATGCGCTCTCTGGCCGCGTTGTACCAGGGAAAGCGCTCGATAGCCCTGCAGGTGTTGTTGAGGTCTATTCTTGAGCCAAGTTGGTGCTCATAGGATCAGAACTGTTCTTCATTGCTATTCCACCCGTCCTCAGAAACCAGATATACCTGTGTAACATAAACTACTCCCTCGTAGTTAAAGATGCATTTGGAGAAATTCTGCAAATCTCGGTACGTTCAAGCGTGAATCGATTCACTGATCCGCCAAGTGAGAGAGAAATTATGTAATCATTCAGAAGAAGCTAGCAAACGCCACAAACGCGTCTAGCATTAGGCTCACTTTATACGATGACCACGAAACAAGCCCGGGACTTCCTCGATAAAGAGCTTTTCGTCAACCGCAATATCGTAGGCCCTTTCCAGTCACATGTGCCGACGTGGCATATACTCAATTACGGTGCTTCTCCAGGTCACCTTCAGGTCTCTCAGCCGCGAACTGGGAATTCATGTCAACGACGCAAAGAAGTGAGTCTTCCCTTTATTCAGGATTCTTAATGCATCGCCAATCTTGTCTGCAAAGCGAATTGCAACACTACTACGACGGCGTGCGCGACACAGACACGCAAGCTGTGCCGACGTACCTCGTCTCTGGGGAAGTACCCGCGTTGACAGTCAGTTCGCATGCAGAAACTCAGCAATCGGATTGTGCTATGGATTTGGATCTCGAATTTGAGGAGGACCGGGAGGAGATAGACGTGGTGTACCAGAGCAAGGTACTCCTGGTGGACGCGCGCATGCTCAACGGTACGCGTGCTCCCGTGTCGTCCATTCACAGTCGTTTTGACATTCGATATAGAGGCGAAATCACAGTTTTCTCGCATTCATTCGGTGCATATATACAGTCTATCTCCGTCGCGGTTCGGGGTGCGTGCCTATCCTAATGTGTTTTTGACCAGTTAACTAAGAACCGCAGGATGCGGGACTCGTTTGCACTGCAAATTTCAAAGTTCGTGAAGCGGACGCCAAAGGCGGACCGGAGTTTTTCTCAATTGTGGGCAAGATCACTGGATCCCATGTAAAGGTCGGATGCAGACAGGTCTTGGTGTAGTCTTTTCTCACTGGCGTCATTTATAGCTCAGAGCCGCAGCTACTTATAAGAATGCAGCATCTTCATCCAAAACGACATTGGACGTACCTGCCAAGGCGACACCGAAAGCCGCTCCCTCCGTTAAAACGGAACCGCAGGCGACGAAGGGCAAAACACTCTTTTCTGAGAAGAAAGAACAAGCCTCCACGACGCCGCTTGCTAGAACCGAAACCAAAGACAGAACAAAGGCTTCAGGCAAACTCGACTGGAGTAAGGCAAAGACCAAAGAGAAGGAGCCGGTCGTGGAGAAGACAAAGGAAGATAAGACATCCAAGCCAGAGCCTAAATCGGCTGTCGCCACCAATGATTCTTCTACGAGCAAAAACCCGAAACCAGAACCAACGAAGCTGGCTGCCTCAAAGCTCGGGTCTAGCAGCGTTGTGAGTAGCGATGTTCAAAAGGACCTCTTTGTGCTCTCTTTCGTGAGGAGCTCAATAAAGTTATATTTAGCGAGGGGTGAAGAGAAAACCTCGCACAGACACAGATCAAGAATCTGAATCTGAGCCATCATCAGCGAGAGTCAAACCAAGTAATGCCGGTGGCTCATCTTTGAAAAAGGATGTTTTATATTCAGACGAGGACGATGATAGCGAATCCCAAGTTCGTATGCTTGGTTGGCGCCGCCCACAGAAAAAGAGCACCATGACATCAGATTCTGAGATGAGCCTGCGAGCCATGATGGACATAGACGACGGTGTGTTCCCTCGCACTCTGGCGTTGAATGACAGTTGATCAAGTGTGTAGACAAAGTCGATCGCGTGTCTAGAGTCAGCAAAACCCGTCCTCAGCGTGAAGAGGAGGAAGAGTCGAGCGAACCCGAGAAAGAAGTGTCAATGCCCCCTGCAACTAGCGAAGGGGAAGGCGAGGAATCTGATGACGCCCCGATTGTACCGAAGAAGAGGAGATCGCGCAAGGTAATCCCCATTGGCCGTAACGGACTGAGAAAACAACGTGTCATCAAACGCCAGACAACAACAGATGCAAAGGGGTATATGCGTATGCTATTCTGCGAAGCCCTCCAAGGATGTTGGTTGATGTTATATCGTAGAGACCGAAGATTACTCGTCATACGAGTCTGTTCAGGAAGAGGAAGCAGTACAGACAAAATCCAAGGGCAAGGGGAAGGAAACCAAGAAGGCCTCGGAGCCCAAGGTTGAGGGGACGGCTCGGAAAGCGAAGGCAGTGGCCAAAGAAGATAGCATAAGGGAGCAGAAAGCAAAGTCTACTCCAAAACCCAGAGGAGGAGCTTCCAAGCGTGGAGGGCTTTTGAACTTCTTTGGTCCAGAGAGGGGAAAGAAGTAGTGCACGATGTTGCGTTCCTCGGTGTGCTAGGTACCATGCATGTTACGAAATCACAATTGCATTATTCGGAGAGCAGTTGAGCGCGCGGCCAGTCATATCTAACTAGCCGTTTCGAACAATTGTCGGTTCAGTGGTCTAATGGTTATGATTTCTGTCTCACACACAGAAGGTTCCCAGTTCGATCCTGGGCTGAACCACGCTTTTTGAAAGAACACACATACCTTCAACGATAGGTCGTTGAATGAGAGTTTACATGTATACTCCACATCCACAGGGACATTTCATTTCTCTCCATAGACGAAAGTGTGTGAAAGACATCCATTTCCTGCCAGTCAGACCTGCTGTGCTTAACCAATGAGCAAGATGTACGTGGGGAACTGTACTCTCCCCAAATCAGACCTTCTTGCCCAAAAGACAGTCGCGCTGTACAGGCAATCTGTGATTTCTGGTCGACGTTTCTACACATTTGGGTTGACGCAGGAATCCACTACGGTGCACTGTTCTGATAGAAACACACGTTAGCTAAGAACGTCCGTGTGCGGAGACAGCCAGCCTACTCAATCCGAGTATTAGTCCTGTCTAGGAGGAAGACAGTCATCGAATGGCTCTCGTAAGGACGGACGACCAGGGAGCGTAGGTAATCACGCATCATTGGCGAATCCAAGAGAGTGCAATCTGGTATAGATGAACGCATGGCACGAACAAGAAGTATTATTTTGCTGGTGAGGCCATCCACACTCAAGAGAGCCCCGTGGACCATTCGTTGTTTCACGACCTCTACCTTCCCGATTTCTCGTGAGCTTTATGGGCCCTGGGAATTCATTTGGAGTCGTCCGAACCTTTGCTCGCGCGGTGGAGCCAAAATCCCATCGGCTTCCAAGGAAGTAATGTAGTACAAGTCGGGTCGCCGTCACCCAGTGTAGATCGGGGGCTGACTGAGGGCATGCTGAGGCGCCGACCTGCGGGCACTGATCTAGCAGGCTGACCATTCTCGCAGTGAATAGTAGTGACTTGTAATGAGTTAATGGCTCGAGAGGAGTCGAGACCACGATTCAATCGGAGCGTCGAGGAGATTGATTACCTAATTTGTGTCCGCGAAAATGCATTGTGGCTGTGAGACGTTCCACTGCTTAATACCGCTCCCATCCAGTGCTTGATTGTTTCTTTCGACATTTTTTGTGCGTTATGGGTGAGTTGACCTTTATCAAGCCTCTTGGAAGAATTGCTTATGGCTATATCTCTGCAAGGTATTCCGAAGGTGCGTCTTGTTCTATGATGCTTGGCACGGGGGAGTAATCTTTGCTACTTACCTCCAGTTCTTCCGCTATATTTCGTGAGTTTGTTCTGTCTCGAAACGCGAAGCATATGATCTGAAGAATGGATAGCGAGCGGTATCCATTAACGTCTCAGCTCATCCAGGAGAACAAGATTCCAGAATTCGGTGATATAGCCCTACTCATTCCAGAGTTCGCGTTTCACTAACTTCTTTCCCAGATAACTTATACCTCGACTTCAATGGGATCATACACAACTGTACGATTTCGTGCACTCAGGTAGCAGACCGTCATCTGAGCATTGGTTCACAGGCTCGCATCCCAATGATGAGGATGCACATTTCCGAATGTCTGAGGAACAGATATTTACATCCATATTTGCATATGTGGACCACCTGTTTGGAAGGATCAAACCGAAGAAACTGTTTTTTATGGCTGTGGATGGTGTTGCCCCACGGGCCAAGATGAACCAACAACGTAGTCGTCGTTTTCGAACGGCAAAAGATGCGAAGGAAGTGCGTGAGATGGCAGAGGCCAAGGGAGAGGAGCTCCCTGCCGAGAAGGCATTCGACAGTAACTGTATCACGCCAGGTGTGTGCATAATATTCTTGTATTTTAGCTCCTTATGCTGTTTCTCAGGAACCGTCTTTATGACGAAGTTGTCAGAGCAACTGCGATACTTTGTGAACAAAAAGATCACGGAAGATGCGAATTGGAGGGATATACAGGTCGTACTTTCGGGTCACGAGGTCCCTGGGGAAGGGGAACACAAGATTATGGAATACATTCGGCTATCGCGTGCACAACCAGACCATAATCCAAACGTCCGACATTGTTTATATGGTCTTGATGCCGATCTGATCATGCTGGGTTTGCTCAGTCATGATCCACACTTTTGCCTCCTTCGCGAGGAGGTCAAGTTTGGGCCATCTGCCAAGAAAAAGGGTGGCGGGAAGTGCGTCGTCCTTCAATTTCTTCGGTTCCATCTCTCACAATGCGTACAGTTTGGAGTCCCAGACTTTCTACCTTCTTCATCTTTCCTTGATGCGCGAATATCTGAACCTAGAATTCCGCGAGATTGAACCCGTTCTGCCTTTTGATTATAATCTAGAGCGTGTTATAGACGACTTCATACTCCTCGCCGTATTCATTGGAAATGACTTCTTGCCCAACCTTCCCGATCTACATATCCAGGAGAATGGCTTGGAAAGACTATTCGAAGTGTATAAGAAGGTTTTGCCCTCACTTGGTGGGCCCGTATCTTGATTTCATGGCGTCCGTGCTGATTTCATGTTTTCAGATGGTTATATTAACGAGAGCGGTACAATTAACATGCAGCGTCTTCAGCTGCTGCTTAACGAGCTGAAGGGGTGGGAGCGTGAGATTTTCGAGAACGTACATGCCGACACCACTTGGTTCAAGGGTAAGCAGAGAAAGCATGGTCACGGTGCAGAGACGACGCGCACACGCCTCGGTTGGTTGCATTCCATGATTGCTCTACTTTGGACATTAACGGTGGAATTTTTTTCTCAGTGTTGACCCAAGCACAGCGAGAAATATTTGACAAGGTGAAGACCTTCGTGATGGGGAATCGAGGGAAGCGACCGAGCACCACATTGCTCGCCATGCCAAACACATTTCCTTCCCGAGATCGCCATTTTATTTCGACGCTCAGTAGCGACCTGAATCTATCCGTCACTTGGGATGAATATGACGAGGAGGATCAGAATCTTGTCACGTGGCGTCTCCCAGGTTCGATGGAGCCCATACCTGAACCTGAATGTGCTGCGCCTGATGGAGGCGAAGACGATGAGCAATGGGAAGATGTTTCAGATGACGATGAGGAGAGTCAGATAGCTGTCGGCCGTGTTTTGAAGAAGTACGAGAATGCTCCTGTCAAGGATGACGACGAAGGTGGTGGATTTGACGAACGACATGAGAAATCCGTCAACAACCAAATGGACCAGTGGAAGCGCGATTATTACAAGGTGGGTTATCGGGACACGCTCGCTGGTCGTCGAACTAACCACCGTTCTGTGAGTAGGAGAAGCTGAACATATCCTTTGACAACCCAGAACAAATGAGAGCCTTGATGTTCCGGTATTCTGAAGGCTTGCAGTGGGTGATGCATTATTACTACGGTGGTGTTACCTCTTGGGGCTGGTTCTACGACTACCATTACGCGCCTCGTATTTCTGGTATGCCCGTCGTTGACCTTTGGCATACGAAATGACTCATTTCCAAAAGACCTGATAGGCTTGGAGGAAATGCAATTTGAGTTCGAGCTCGGGAATCCCTTCCACCCATTCGAGCAGCTGATGGGTGTCCTGCCCTCGGCAAGCAAGGATCTCATACCGCGTGCATATCAGGTAGTTTGTGTCTCGTCTACAGTGGTGACTATTCTTACAAGATCACCTTAGGATTTGATGTGCGACCCGAACTCTCCTATCCTGGACTTTTATCCGGTAGAATTTGACCTAGATTTGAACGGGAAGAAGCAAGAGTGGGAAGCAGTCATCAAGATCCCCTTTATCAATGAAGATAGGCTGCTTAGGGCCATGGCTTGTGCGTACTTCTTCCTCTTTACCTACGCATATTCGCCTTCATTTTTGGCCGTTTCTAGCATGTGAACACCGCCTAACCGCAGAGGAGAAGCGCCGCAATACCTTTGGGACCAGCACTAAATTCTCGTTCAGTGCGGAAGAGCCGAGTGTATACCCGTCCTCTTTACCAAACTTTTTCCCTCCCATATATCGTTGCACGTGTGTGATGGAGTCTTTTGATCTTCCCACCTTGGATGGCCTTCATCTCGTTCCTGGCCTATGCGATGGGGTTTTCCTTGGTGCAGGAGCACTCGCTGGATTCCCGTCTCTCGAGACACTACCAAACACGGGCTTGCTAGGGTTCCATGGCGTAAATGTTCACGGAGCGGAGAGCCGCAACAAGTCGATGATAGTGCATATCCAGAACCCGTACGAAAACCGCAAAACGGAAGATATTGCAAAGGAGATGGTGGGCGAACGTACCTTCATCGGTTGGCCTTTCCTTCAAGAGGGACGCGTTGTCGCTGTCTCCGATTTATTGTTCAAGTACGAGGAGGTAGTGATCGTACCAGGGAGCGCGCCGAAGATCGTTGCCAACCCACATACACCGCATGGCCTTAGTCATTGGAAGTCGAAGGCGGAGCGCATCGAACACATGTATTCAAAGAAGTGTGGAGTTATCACCGGAGAAATAGAGGTGCTCGTTCATGTACAACCCTTGAAAGGTGAACATCTTCTATGTGGAGCAGATCATAATATTGATTAGTGGGTCAGGCATGAAACGCTTGGAGACAGGCGCCTTTGTAAAGGACTATGAAGACTCCAACAAGGAGGTCGAGCAGGCAGTTCAGATGGCAATGTCGCAGGTGGCCTCTGAAGATCCGCGTTTCCTCGAGAAGGAAGCACCACCACTCTCCGAGGAGTTTCCGGATGGCTGCAAGATCTTCTTCCTTGGGGAGCATGCATACGGTGTCGCAGCCCAAGTTGCAAACACTACCAACGACGCACTATCTGTCGTCCTTGCTGTACGCCACAATGCACCATTTTTCAATTCATTCCACCTAACGCGTTGCGAATAGTTTTTCCCCTCAGATAAGGCGGAGAACGACAATTTCAAAGCGATTGTGCAAAATCGTGCTTCCCAGAAATTTTATCCTTCGTTCAAAGCTGCCAACATGCTCCACATGTCTGGTCGCGCAGTGTCCAAGATCACGTCTAGTTTCATGGTGTTGACCTCTGACTCTTCGAAAAATAATTTGGGCCTTAGTCTCAAATTTGAGGCGAAGAGCTTAAAGGTCATCAATTATTCTCGGAAGGAGGGACGACATTGGGAGTTCAGTGAAAAGACAATCGATCTATTACGGGAGTACCAGGTAATATCTTTTGTGTTAAAATCCGACTTTATTTATATTATCATTCTTAGGAGAAATTCCCTGAAGTATTCGAGGTGCTCGATCAAAACGGAGATGGTAAATATCCTTTTTGATTTTCCTATCTTTATGCAGTGATTGACGTATGCCTGAGACATGACTCGTGCATCTGACATTTTCTCTGAAAATCCGGACGCTCGCCTCAGGGAGGTCAAGGCATGGCTTAAATCTAAGGGCGTCCGCGAATTCGAACTTGTCTCTCTCTTCTCTGATCAGTTGACGAAAGAAACTGTGCAAGAAATTGAAGTGTACGCAGACGACATCAACAAGAACAGATCCAGCAACGCGATCAAGAAGGCGATGGTCAAGAACATTCCAAGACATGCTGTCCTCAAGCCTGCGCATGCAATCTACAGGCTACAGAATCAACATTTTACACTTGGTGATCGCGTGATAATGGTGCAGGATTCTGGAGGCGTGCCCTTGTCCGTGAAGGGTGTTGTCATTGGACTCAGCTCAAAAACAATGGATGTTATCTGGGATGTCCCTTTTATGGCGGGAGTCACACTCGGCGATAGGTACCTGAGCAATTGTTGCTAAATTTGCTCGGGAACTGACTGGAGTACTTTAATAGGTGTTCCGAGTACCGCGGAGCGACGGTGCAGTTCAACTCGTGTTTGAACCTAAGTAATCCACAGTTCATAGCTTCGACGCACCCAGAGTCGGTGCCACCACCTCGCCCGAACGTGCCCTTCAAACCTCGTGCTGGGCCATACCCTGCTATTCGTCCACCTCCTGGACAGCCAGCCGCGGCCGGGTTTCGACCAGCTCAAAGGCATGTATCCATCTCCGTGGAGTAGATTGCGATACTCATTACAGACATAGCCAACCATCTGCACCTGTGGCCATTATGGCAAACCCCAACCGAGGACGCAGTGCTGGTTTCTCAGACGGACGGCCGTCGAGGGGGTCCTACGCGACAGTAGGGTCTACGCCAACACCAACATGGTCATCGGCAGCACCAGCGTCGAATCACGTATCCAGTGGATACAGCGGCCGAGGGGAATCCACCTACGGACGAGAGAGGGGAGTGGCGAATGGTCACGACGCAGCTGGGACCTCCCATGATCATGGCCAGCGTGATGTGTGGGGTTCGAGCGCACACAACCAAGACCGAGAGGGTGTTGATGCAACCTCCCGCAACTTCCATTCGCCTGTACGTGGTCGGGGTGGATTCCCTTACTCGACGAGGGGAACGCGGGGGAGGGGGTTCGCTCCCCAATTCGAGCGCGGAGGACGTGGACGCGGAGGATATAGGGGACGCGGGAGGGGAGTTGCTGTACTATCGTAACGGTGTACGCTCGAAGATGTATGAGTTGGTTCAAAGTTGGTTCTGTAGTTATCTTTTTCACTAGTATTGTAAGCAGGCACATGCATCATGTATCGTACTTACTACGTAGCTACACTCTCCGTATTCCTATTGGTTTGCGAGTCTTGACATCCATGGCTGCTTCTCTTCCCATTCCTCTGTACACAACTCTCCAGGAAGTATACCAAAATCTCGGTACCTCGTTGAAACATGCGTAAGTCCCCGGTTGTTCTCCACTCGCAAGCACGGAGCTTGACAAGCCTTTACTAGCGAACGATGGGATAACCTTGCCAACGAGTTCAAGGCCAAGTTCGGACGACTTCCGGCTTATATCGCGCGTGCGCCAGGCCGTATAAAGTGAGTCCCTCCAGCACCTTATTCAGTGATTAACTCATGTCCAGCTTCCTAGCCTCATAGGTAAGTTCGTTCCGTCGGAGATATACCAAACATCATGGCTTTGATATTGATCATATGGCTTGCTCAAAGGTGAACACATTGACTATTCCCTGTTTGGCGTCTTCCCGACTGCCATCGAGCACGATATCCTGATCGCATGTGCGCCGAGGACAGCTGCCAACACCAATGAATACACACCCGGACATGTCGTCGCCGAGAATCTGCAGCGCAAGTATCCGCGGCAGGTCTTTGCGCCAATCCGTAAGCCTTCGGTGGGGCCTTTGCCCGAGGCAACAGACGTCCCTGCCGATGCCGTCCACGTTGATGCATGGCATCTTGACACCCACACGGCCCCGCTGGGCTGGGAGGGATACGTGAAAGCTGGGTACTACGTCCGTCCGATTTCTTCCCGCTTTGCGTTCTCCGCAGACGTGCTGAAGGCGACGTGATGTTTCAGGGCGTTTTGAACCACTACTTTGAACGTGGGGTGAATGAGCCCGAGGCATCGCCTGTCCCTGTGGATTTGCTTGTGACGGGGACTGTTCCGGCGGGTTCCGGGTTGTCGTCGAGTGCAGCGATGGTCGTCTCATCCACGCTGGCATTCTTGGCGGTCAATGGTATCCTCGAAGACCCGAGCATTGCGCCGACAAAAGGCACTCTTGTAGAGATGGCTGTCGAGAACGAGAGACGTGTCGGTACGTGTGCCTCGTCTATCTTCAACGCTAACATCCTCATCCTCACGACAACAAAGGCGTCAACAGTGGAGGGTCTGTACTACATTTTATTTCTCCTTCCCACCTCATGTTGTTTTGCGTCTCAGAATGGATCAAGCAGCATCAGTCATCTCGCTCGCGGGCACTGCGCTCTACGTCTCCTTCTTCCCTAAACTCAACGCGGAAACGATTCCTCTCCCTGGCCCTCGACCAGAGCACCCTTCTCTTCCGTCCGCGACTTTGGTTTGTGCGAACTCACTCGTCGTATCGGACAAGGCCGTGCATGCCAAGTACCAGTACAACCTACGCGTAGTTGAATCGCTTGGCGCTGCGCGCGTGCTCGCGGTTCGTCTTGGCGTCAACGTGGGTCCGAGAGAGCGGATCACGCTGAGAGAGGTCATGGCTAGACTGATGGGCGAACCGGAGGATCAGACAGAGGAGAACGTGGACAAGGTGAGAGAGGGACTGGAGAGAATGGTGCAGGCGGTGGAGTGCTTGAGACCGGAGGGCGCTCAAGATGGAGATCAACTCGGGGTGACGCTGGAGACGCTGATCGAGTGGTCGGGCATGAGCGAGACGCTTTTCAAGGACGTATACCTCTCGTGGGTCGAAGGTCAGCGAATCGGGTTTTGGATGATGCACATCCTGACCGCTGAGGAAAACAGTCGAGACGACGTACTTTCAGCTGTACAAGCGGGCCAAGCATTGCTATTCTGAAGCGTTGCGTGTCCTCCAATTCCGCGAGGTGTGCCTGACTGCGGAGAAATCGCCTGGGTTTTATCAGGGCACCTCCGTGTTTGAGGTGCTCGGAAAGCTGATGAACGAGTCTCAAGATAGCTGTTCGAAGCTGTATGAGTGCACATGTTCAGAAGTTGACGAGCTCACCCGGCTCGCTCTCGCAGGTGGGGCCTACGGAAGTCGTGTCACAGGTTTTGTCGCATTCCTCCATTGGTGTTTACGCAGAAGCCCTAATGCGCTTTGATTCACCACAGGAGCGGGGTGGGGAGGGTGTACCGTGTCGTTAGTGGACGAATCACAGGTTGATACGTTCATTGCCAAGATCAAGGCGGGATATGGTCCGTATCAGGATCTCGAAGGAGAGGCACTGCAAGAGGTTATTTTTGCGACGAAACCAAGCAACGGTGTCTGTGGTGCGTTGATCCGTTGATCCGTCACCTTTTATCTTATCTAGGACTGAGTGCATTCCGTTGCAGTATACAAATTTACAGAGTGATGATGAGCTACTGAGGGAGTACTCTACTGACTGATATGATAGCGTATTGCAATGAGATAAGATAAGCAGAGTGACTCGGTCACAAGACGTTTTGGTATAAGAAATGGGTTGTCGCTCTTGACCACAGACGAAAGCCATGTCTGATCGATACACCCCCATCTTGCTCTCCCTTCCAGCCTCGCTCACGCCCCCGTTGGCAGTCGAGGTAAGCTGATGCCGTGCTGTGGGAATGCCGTGCTGAATATCGACCCTCGTTGTAGATCCTTCCCCATGGCGTTACCATCCATAGGATCATCGTCCAGGTCGACGGAAAGGTATGTCTTGGATAGTAATGTGGTCCACCGCAGACAGCGGACACATCATGTCCACTCTTCAGACACATGATATTGTGATTGGACCGGAAGACCCCAAGGGTCACAGCACCGTCAATTACACGAACACCATCATTGGGCGATACGCCAACCGCGTTCCTGTCGGGACGCACGTCGTAGAAAAGGACGGCATCACCTCTTCCTTTGAAGCACTGGCGAACGGTACGACCAGACACCGCATACCTCTTTATCCGATCTCAGCCTGTTGACTCCATTCCCCTAACAGAAAGTCCCCAGGTATCTCTCCACGGTGGCCCAGAGGGATTCGACTCTCGAGTTTGGCGAAAGTTGGCGCGATTAGACGATGCGACGCTCTTCTCCAAGGCGGAAATACAATCGATCACGGCGAGGACGGATGCGACCGCGGTAATCTTTTCGCTGACGTCACCAGATGGCGATCAAGGGTACAGCAGCGCACTGTATCTGGAAACGCTCGTCGTGCTGTTACCGCCCGTGAAGATGATGCCTTCGGCTACTTCGCAGCACGAACTCGGGAGCATCGTCATCGTATATCGCGCGAGGCTTGTTGACCTGCCCGAGGGTCAAAAGAAGGTGACGCCGATCAACCTGACGCAGGTACGTCTGATGATGAGCTTGCGCTTGTGCGTGCATTCAGAGTCATCGCCAGCACTGGGGCTTCAATCTCGATGCTAGCCTGCAAGAGGGAGAAAAATCGCTCAAGGTGTCCAACCACGACCTGACTATCAAGGTTTGATGCCACTCGTCCTATTCCCTCGACAGTATCTAATTGACGACCCCGGTCAGGCAAGCCACATCGCTGAGCTACTTCCCAACTCCTTGCCCAGTGGACGATACATCCCCGTCGCAGAGGCTGACAACAGCAGCGGCGCACACATCCACGAAAACAAGCGCATCGGTGACCTGTTTCCCGGGATCGGTTACGGTATGTCGTTCCGTCATATCACTCGCAGGTCCTCACACATGCTTTGCAAGACGACTACTATTTATTGAGCCCGCGACCGGACCTCAAGCTCGCCTCACCTCACCGCATCCCTCTCACCGAGTTCTCAGACACGCTCAATCTCGTCAACGACGTGTTGACCTTCCGAAATGAACCCGTGTTGAAACTCTCGTCGGACAAGTCTGGTCTTGCCGTCGAGTTTGACACGAATCGTAAGCATGCACATTCTTACCGTGTTGTTGCCTCTGACGTGCTCGCGTGTATCTCTAGAGGCCGGTTTGATGTTCTACACCAACAACCACGCGGACGCCAAGGGGCACAGGAAGAGGATCCACGGTGGCACTGGCCTTGAGGGTGACGGCTACGTTCCCCATTGTGCGTTGGCGTTTGGAATTGGCGCTGCGATGTGTTGAATGCGTTTGACAGCTGCTGCGTTCATCGAGTTTCACGAGGTAAGATGGATACCTTGATTCTTGGTCGTTGTTGACTGGACGGACATGTTTCAGCCCTTGTCAGCGTTCCTGTACCAGACTAGCACGAGCACCGACACCTTGTTGACGTCGGACGAGATCTACAACAACTACGTCCGCGCGGACATCATTGCCAGACCAAGCGAGGCTAGAGAATGAACTGGTCGGAACTGTTGCAGAAACGTGTAAGTGAAGACGTTGTATTTGCGTTTGGGGTAAACTATCGATTTAAATATTATCGTATCATGGAGGGAACACGGTGTTTAGTCTTGAAGTTGCAGGTGTATGCGGGCGTGTGACCAACGTTTGAACCTTGATTTTAGACAGCGAGTCCGGAGGGTCCCGCTCATGCACAGATAGACCGAAGTGGATAGGACGTGGTTGAGAAATGTAACGTACAACGCCTTCATACCGAACATGACAAAACGCTCAAATGATCACTGATTTACACATCAAACGCGGCGCTCTCCCAGCCCGTTCTCTTTTTCTCCTCGGCAACCTTGTGTTGCACACTCTCCCTAAACGTCTGCACCCGCTTCAAACCTTCCTCAGTAACCTCTCTGACATGCTCCACAATCTTCCCTCCTTCCGCGGACAGAGAGGGCTCACCAGAGACTCTCTCGGCCAAGGGTTCCGAACCGTACCCGAGTGGACCATGCTTCTCTCCGGGAAGAATCTGAGGCTCAGTTCCCAAAGCAATCTTGGGTTCGCCCTCGCGCCCTTCTTTGACAATGCCAGTGCTGGTCGCCTTCCAACCAGTCAACACGCCACCCTCCATCTTCCTGAGGTGGCCAATCTCGCTCCAAATCGCGGCGGCGAAGGATGCGCCCGAGCCAAGACCAGTATCCTCGAACACCTCGGAGCGTTTCGAAACATCAAAGGCGATGGCGTCCGCAAAATCAAAAACGCCTCTAATGTGCTCCTCGAGAGTTCGCTCAATGACGTCCCGGAATCGGCGCACGAGCACCGGCTTAAACACAGACGCGATGAGAGGGTGGTTGGATTCCTTGATGTCAAATTTGATGTCGTCGGCCAACCGCGCTTCCACGCGCTCAATCTTGAAGAAGCGCCTGCAGCGAGCACGTTCGGCCAACCCTTCTTCAGTGTTGGGGATGAGCCTGAACTTGAAATCAACATCAAGGCCTTGGGTGGGTAGAGTGAACTGCATGATGCCAGTAAAATTGTTTGGGCCGACGGTAGACGTTTTATCCTTGTAGAAGAAGGAGACATCCCTAAGGGAGAGTTGGATGGCTCGGAGACGGATGTGCGTCAGAGTCCCGAATGCAGTCTTCGTCGAACTGCGGGCCTCGCCAGGTGCGGAGATCTCAATGTCTGTAATGTTCCGCAAGTACGCATGGCCAGGTAAAAGGTTGAAGGAGGAAACGTCGAGATTCTCAAGCACGAATTCGACGTCACGGTCGACGTACTCGGTCCTATAACCCTATCAGGCCATGCGGTCCTTTCATCAAAGCACAACTTACCTAGGTATGGGGATACTCTTCAACAAGCTGAGAATGCGTTGCGTGTATACGTTGAACAAGTCTTGCCAAAACCAAGAGGCTTGGTCCATTGCGAATTGTAAGCCAAGACTTCCGCCGGTGACGACAACCTTCTCAATATCGCGGACCAACCTAGTACGTGCCTCCCTAGCGCGACGTAGGTCAGCATCATTGGCAATGGCCTGCTGGAACTCGCGAAATTCGAGACGGAAGGCCTCGAGATTTGTCTTGCACTGCTTGGCGACACCCGAATTGCTGTCGATGAGTTCTCTCCAACGACGATCAAGTTCATCCCGTTTTGCCTGTGCTTCCCCGCTGCGAGCATAGCCCGGAGTCTCGAGACCGATGCGGACGTGTGCGATGAAATCATCGAACCACGCCTGGAGGTCTTTATCTTGCTTGATGTCGAGAGCACAGGCACGGAGGTTGGAGCATATGTCGTCAAGAGATCTCCCGCCAGCGAACCGCTCACATAGGGTGCGAATGTTGTTGAGAGCGTGGTGGACGTGCTTTTCTTCAGTGGGGTCATCGATGAAGGTGCCGAGGGACGTGGCTTCATCGGCGGTCGCAGCCGTGTCGAGTGTCTTGTTCAACCACTTGGATGCGATAGTGAAGAGGGTAGACAATGCACGCTTATATTCTTGGTCGCTCTGGGCACGATCACAAACCTGTGGCCGATGTCAAGGTGGACTGGAAACAGAAAGGAAAGATGTTACCTGGTAGAAAGCTTCGGTAAGGCGGGTGCGCGTCCGGGAAGCATCGTCTTCCACAGTGCCCTTTACGGACTGGCCAGCTCCAATCGCCTGCGAGCCTGCCTCTTTGACGGTATCCATAGTCTTCTCAAACTGGACCCTGTAGTCCGTCTCGCCTTGGTTTGTCTCGCGTCTTCGACCAAGAGGATCCCTTTCACCCCGCTGGACTTGACTCTCTGACTCTCTGAGGCTCTCCTTGGTATGAGCAGCCTGAGCCTCAAATGCCTCTGCTAAATCAGCCAAGGCGAGGCGTATAAAGGAGGTAAAGTCGCTGAGAAGGTGGCTTCCTTCGCCGCAAATATTCGCCCAGAGGATCTTGACAAGATCCCTGAGGGCGGTACGAAGGGCGTTCATATCGGCGGACGCCTCCTTGGGATCGAGGGATTCGATGCGGACGGAAGACAGGTCGCCCTCTGACAGATGCCAGAGGGTGTCCTGGACCAAATTGTCATCTGCGTGAACGGTCAGGGAGGATGGGCAAGAGAAGAAGAGAGCATGCACAGTTTTTGTTGGCGCCGAGCTGCTTGTACGCAGTCAGCGTGTCTGCGAGGTCGCGGGCGATGGCTCTGCCCTGTGAGCTGAGGTTGTCAAGATGAGGTGTTTCAAAGGGAATGATGTCGACGAGAAGCCAGTCAATCAAGGCATTGAGCTGTTGTTGAGTGGGAAGTTTGCCAGCGTCAATGGCAGCGATGACTGAAGATGACTTATCCATGGTTGTGGAAAGAAAAGCGAGACAGGGTTTAAATAGCGAAACTGTCGTCATTCTAGATAGGGGGTATGACGCGTGTCACGTGACAGCGCATACATGCTGACGAATACGCTAACGAATAAAAATACATGATGCGCTCTCTGCGAGAAACAGTGAGCGCGTCGTCGTCGTTTGAATGAGACAGCCGTACCAGTCGCTCTCCTCACCAGAGACTTCCACGTCGCTCGACTTTGGTGGTGGTTTCTTGGTGTCCTTCTTTGCTGGCTTGTCTGCATTGGCTTTGGGTTTTTTGGATTTAGGTTCCTTTCCGCGATTGGGATTCTCCGGAGCATCTCTCCACAGCGCACCGATCTGGGGTGAGCGTAAGACAAGCAGGAACGTGGATGTATGCGCATATACCTCGCCCATGGCTTCCTTGTGGGGCACGCCGGGGTTATTCTCCTTCCACTCTTTCATCTTGGCCTGGACAAAGAGATTGTATGCCGAGGGAGCGCGCTTCGGCTTATCTACTTTATCTACACGCGCGTCAGCGTGGTGTATGGCACGACGGCACACTGACCTTGTTTGGTTTTGGCATTGGCGCGTTTGGTGGCTGTCTTGGTGGATGTGACTGCAAACGAGTAAGTAGTGCTCACGGATGCAGGACAGGACAGACCTGTGGTGGTTTTGGCCATGACGGAGGGGGTAAAGCTGAGAATCGCGTGGCTGCAGAGTGTTTATGGGTCGCGTTTGGGTCACGTGTCCTGGTCAGTGCGCGATCTGGGAATTCCCGAAAATGGTTAACAAGCTTTAAGCATTCTAAATTTGACTAGACAAACCTTTGTTGACAGTCATCGAGAACCAGAATTCCATGTCCTTGGTTGTTTCTCATTAACTGACTGTTCAAACTAGACAATGACCGCTGGTGAGTGGTGACTATACTGATGCCATGGTACTGATCTGATTCGTTCATCTTCTCCCCATGTGTCATTTAGCACGGCAACCCTCTCGGTATTCCCAGTAACAATGGCAACATCAATGCCTACGAACAAGTTAGTGTCTGGACAAAGTAGGTTTCTTTGGTACCGGAACGCTGGCAATGCGTTTTGTATCAAATTTTGTGAACAACCAAGGCCAACGTTGCCAGAACATCTATGATCGTCTCGATTATGCATACAATGCTCCCTACTACGCCAAACAGGACACTTGCGATGGCGATGACATGGTTCCGCCTGGCATCTACACCACGAACTACTTCCAGCCTCCCGAGTCTTTGGGTCCCATCGCCTTTGTTCCCTACACCGCCGTTGCACCTCCGACTGCGTTTTCTACCAGTCTACTGCCCTCTACCCAGCCCCACTGGTGCAGCAGGCACTGGTGACCTAAAGGGCTCGCACGCTCGTCGACTGCTGATGCTGCATCTGCCGTCTGCATTTCGCTCGTTTCCTTGCGATGGTCTTCTTGTTTATGTTTTTAATTACATGGCACTATGTACATTGGACATGTCAATAATTTAATGAGATCTCTGGTCTACTGGATGCCGATGTCTAGGGGCTGCGTAGCGGGTTGCTGTGCTGCCGCCTAGTTGTTTCTCCACTCCTTCCATGATCCCTCCCGTACCTAAAAAAGCCCAGAAGATCGGCCGTGTGCTCAAGACCGCTGCTCGCTTTCCAGCGCGCGTTTCGGGTGGTCGTGGAAGCGGGCGGAGTGCACTTTCCCCGTCCCCGGGTGAGCAGCCCATCGTCCTGCTCCGTCTGCAGGTCCTTGGCTGCAAAGATCTCTCCCGCAGCAAACACAGCTCCTGCGATCCGTAAGTCACGTTTCATCTCCATGCAGTACCCTCATCTGTTTTTAGCTTCGTTGTGGTTTCACTGCTGAATACGAGGCACCACACCCCTGTCATCAAGCGCAATGCAAACCCAGAGTTCAGTCTGAAAGATGCTACGTTCGACTTTCCCATTTACCTCTCCCTCGCCGATCGACTCGGTACAGTTGAGATCGTCGTCTGGGACAGAGACAACATGCTCAGAAAGGAGTACCTCGGCGAGGTCGCACTTCCGCTGGAAGATTGGTTCCGAGAGGGAAACGCCTTTGGCTTCAACGACGATCAGAACAAGGTGCATTCGCTCTACCTCCGATCACTCTCCCCCTCACCTCCTTCATCGTAGTCGTCATCTCTAGCGCTCGTATCCGCCCGGGCCACGACACATGCCTCTGGCTCGGTCCAGGTCAAACTCGGCTTTGTCGCTCCCCCGAATATCCATTGTCTAATGGGCTTCAGGGATGTCTTTCGCGAACTGACCAAACGTTCCCGCCCGAGCCTTGTCTCTGCACCCCCCGTAAGTCGTTTTGGTTTCCCTTTAGATGGCCTGGAGTCAGCATCGTTCTAGACAGAAGGTATCGGAACCCTGCGTTCCCATCTCTCTGGGCCTGCCTTTGAGGACGACGGTGGTATCAGTTCCGATGAAGATGACCACGACTCAGATGAAGACGACGACGACGACATCCCGGCCCCACGACTGTCCCGTCTTTACATTCCTCCACCTACAATTCACATCGATAGAAGTCCCGGGCCCGACAAGACGCCTGGTACTGCTCGGCCATCTCCCATTATGGAACCGGGGACACCTACGCCCGTCACACCAACTGCGGGCCGCAGCATGCTCCCTAAGCTATTCGTTCGCAGGCCGCCCTTGTCGACGCGCCCGTCCTACGAAGCTGCACCCACGCCCACGGCTCATGCTGATGCATCAATACCGTCCATCTTGGTCGCACCGCCGACGTCCTCAGGGAATGTTTCGCCTGTTCCACCACCCTCTCCGATTCTCCCTCATTTTGGACATCGCCGCTCGGCGAGTGCAGGATCCATTCCGACGATAAACTCCACAACCAAGAAGCGTTTCAAGCGATCATGGACACCGAGCAAGAGCGCCGATTTCAACTTTTCTGCGGCCAACGACATCGTTGGCATCGTGATGCTCGAGATTCAAGGAGCAGCGGATCTCCCGAGGCTCAAGAACAGTGAGTGAAAAGCTCTGATTGGGTCGTCGTTGACGTCCACGAACGTGTCTGCCACCATTCATTAGTGACGCGTACTGGGTGGGACATGGATCCATTTGTCGTCATCTCGTTCGGCAAAAAGGTGTTCCGCACGCGCGTCATTCGACATTCCCTGAACCCAACCTGGGAAGAGAAGCTAATCTTTCATGTCCGACGTTACGAGACATCGTTCAAGGTCCAGCTGACAGTGCTCGATTGGGACAAGCTCTCTTCCAACGACCACGTGGGTGATGCCCGGTTTGATGTGGCGGAACTCGTCAAGGATGCCCCACAGCCGGATCCAAAGACCGGCTTGTACGGAGAAGATAACGATGGAAGTCATGCCATGAAAGAGTTCCATTTGCCATTGGGGACAGCCAAGGAGATGCCTTGGGAGGCGAAGCACAATCCGGTACTTCATTTCAGGTCTGCATTTTCCTTTTTGACGTGACTCTTGAACTGAATCGCGTCGCCTCCCAAGGGCCAAGTTTCAGCCTTATGACGCGCTGCGCCACCGGTTCTGGGCCCAGTATCTCAAGCAGTACGATACGGACGACACGCATGCCCTCTCACATCTGGAGATCGCGTCCATGCTAGATTCGCTCGGATCCACGCTCTCGACGCAAACCATCGATTCGTTCTTTGTCCGATATGGTAAGCGGCCGGCAGAAGACGAATTGACGATACCCGAAGCAATCATGTGTCTCGAAAACGAGCTCTGTCGACCGAGAAGCCAAAGGAAAAGGTTGAACACGGAGGACAGCTTCGCTGACAGCGGATCTTCGCCCACGCCGGGTGATGAAGCCGACGGCCGTGGCCCAGGCAAGTTCTTTTTGGAGGGGTTGAACTTTTCTGGACCACCTCTGGGCATCATGTTGGCCGACGAATCGCCCACCGAGAATTCGTTTATGCGCCCTTGTCCACCGGAACCGTATCCAACAGAGCCGATTGAGCGTCCTTTGATCAACGTGGCAGATCCGCTCTCAGCATCCTTTACTGCTTCCTCGATCCTTTCCTCGCGCAAGTTCAGCTTGACATCATCCGACTCGGAAGATTTGTCTGCTGGCGGGGGTCTGTTTGGATCGGCCGTCAACGAGGACCATCACTTTGAGCGGGTCATCAATATCAAAACCTGTCCATTGTGTCATCGACCACGACTCAACTCCAAGGCAGAAGTGGACCTTATAACGCATTTGGCCATCTGCGCGAGCCAAGATTGGGCCAAGGTGGACCGGATTGTTGTGGGCAACTTTGTCACGCCCAGTCAAGCGCAACGGAAATGGTATACCAAGGTCATCACCAAGGTCTCTAACGGTAATTACAAACTCGGCGCGGTACGTGGGTTTTCGCAGACGGGCTGGGTGCTGCTCATCCATGTCATTGGTAGAACTCGGCGAATATCATTGTACAAAACCGAGTGACGGGGCTATTGGAGGAGGAAAAAATGCAGGTGTACGTGCGACTGGGTATTCGATTGCTGTACAAGGTCTGTCCTGCGTATGACGGTTGAACCGTGATGGTGATTGATGTCTCGCGTTGCAGGGTGCACGAGGGCGGATGGAAGGTGCGCGGGGTGAGTCATCTGTTTGCCCTTGGTGTCGTGTATTGAAGACTGTCATAGCGCGCCGTTTACTCAAGTCGTTGTCGATCAAGCAGGGGATCAAGTATGATTCGCCCGAATCGACACGAAACATTCAAGCGTTTATCGATTTTTATAATCTCAACGTAGATGAGTTTTTAGATCCTGTTGACTCGTTTAGTGCGTGCCATTTTCTTTCTGATCGAGAGCAACGAACGATGATTGTGTAGAAACGTTCAACGAGTTCTTTTATCGGTGAGAACGCTCGTTGATACCTTTGCTGCTAACCAAAGGTTGATGGTTTGGTAGTAAACTTAAACCAGATGCTCGGCCGATTGATTTACCCGACGACCCCACGCGTCTCGTTAGTGCCGCGGACTGCCGTCTCATGGTGTTTGGGACTGTTGCGGAAGCCACACGTCTGTGGATTAAAGGACGTGATTTTACGATTGGACGTTTACTCGGCGATGTGTATCGTGAGGAAGCTGACCGCTACATCGGTGGAGCGTTGGCGATTTTCCGATTGGCGCCACAGGATTACCATCGGTTCCATGTGCCCGTGGACGGTGTGATTGGGCGGATGGTGGAGATTACGGGGGAGTATTACACGGTCAATGTGCGTCTCGTGTCTCTGCTAGTACCGGTTTTGCTGACGTGTGTGAAGCCACAAGCGATTCGCAGTGCGTTGGACGTGTATGGGGAGAATGCGCGCAAGATTGTGCCGATTGAGAGCCCGGTGTTTGGGCGTGTCATGGCTGTTTGTGTGGGTGCAATGATGGTGGGGAGCATTCAGACGACGGTGGAGGAGGGGCAGCACGTCGCGCGTGGGCAAGAGCTGGGGTATTTTGCGTTTGGCGGGTCTACGATCGTGGTGTTGTTTGAAAAGGGGGCGGTGGAGTGGGATGAAGATTTGGTGGTGAACGGACGTGCTGCGCTCGAGACACTGGTGCGAGCTGGGATGGGGATTGGGCGGTGCCGACGAACAGCGGTGACGAACGGTGCACAGGTTCATAGACCTTGACGGCCAACTTTTTCTTGTCATAGATGGACGTTGCATAGTACAATACTTTTGTCGCGTAATTTATGCGATGCGTGGAGGCTGTTGTCAATGGCTGTGCGATAATCAGCTGACCTGAACACCGCCTCGTCGCTCCTTATAATCTCTCATTCATCTCCCATCTTTCTAGTTACTACAATATGTCAGGCCTGGTACGTCGCTAGACAGCACGATGTTGGCCGTAGATCTAATCGAACGTAGCACGATCGTCATCAACAGCACAGGGAGCGGCGCGAAGAGCGCCATGAAGAGCGCCATGAGCGCCACGAGCAAGGAGGCCGCTTCGGCGACGACAGCTACGGACAGCAACAGCGCCACCACCAGGAAGACGACCGTCCCCAGTCCTACCAGCAGGGCGGCTACGGGTACACCCCTGGTCCTCCTGCCGCTCGCGGCCCCGCTGGGTTCGCCTCGCAGGGCGGGCTCGATCGCGGCGATTTCGCATCGGATGAGGATATCAGCCGCTTGGTCTCTTCGGGGAAGTTTGGCGGGAAGCAAGAGGGGTATGGCGGGGGCGGGGAACGCGGGGATGCGCCCGGCCGATTCGATGCGCCGTCTGGGTGAGCAACGAGGTCGGTCGTCGAGTTTTTTGAGGGCTTATTTTTCGGGTAGGCCGCCTCCTGGTCAGGGGTTTGGACGCGGGAACGAGCGGTATGATACGCCGTCGGGGTGAGATAAACTCATGTTGCGGATCGTCTTTTTTTTTCTTACTCGTGTAGACCCTCTCCAGGTCAAGGGTATGGTGGGCGCTACGATGCGCCGTCAGGGTGAGACATGCGATGGATTGTCTGTCGATGCTTGTTGATCTTGTTTGTGCAGACCCCCACCTGGCCGTGGTTATCAGGGCCAACAACCTCGTGAGGATTATGGGCCTGGCGGCGGGGGTCGTCAGAACCAGTATGAGTCGCAACAGCCGCAAGGTCGCCCTCAGTACGAGTCGCAGCAGCCACAAGGTCGCTCTCAGTACGAGTCACAGCAGCCACAAGGTCGCCCTCAGTACGACTCTCCGCAGGCACCTCAGTCTGACTATGGAAGGAACCAGGGCAATGCGCCCTCTGGCGGGTTCGGCGTCTCACGTGATGGAGAGGACCAGTATCGTTCGGGGTATGGTGGACCGCGCAGTGATCGCGATGAAACCCCTCGTCGAGGCGAGGCCGACAGTTATTACAACCAGCAAGGCCTGTCTGGTATGATCCGCCTTGTAGCTGCGTATGTGCGATCTGACCATTATGCCTAGGTCAAGGTGACCGTTATTCGCATCCGGCGGGAACTGGACAAGACCACGGAGATGACTCCGAGGCGTACCGCCGGCCTACGCAGGGTTTTCAGGGCAGGATTCAGGCGCAGACACAGTCTCGGCGTCCAAACGATGAAGACGACTATAGTGCGCACATCGATGCGCATCGCAAGGCATACGGGTGAGTGACGACGGAAGACGTGACATGCACACATGTGGCTTAGTTGCACGCAGGGATGACGACCATGGACCGATGGACGCTGACGCGATTGGATCCGCGGCGGCGATGGAGGCCTTTAAGCAGACCGCAGCAGCTGCAGGGAACGCGCCTGCGGGTGCATTCAAGACGAGTGGAGCAGGTTCTTCGTCAAAGGCAGGCCGCGTTGCCCAAGAGGAAGGGGAAGAAGAGGAAGAGACCACTGCAACACGTGCGGGTGGCTCTGGCGGACTGCAAGACAAACTGGTGGGTGTATTGTGCGTCGGTGACTAACAGGGCTGACAAGGCTGTCAGATGGGGCTTGCGATGTCTCAGGCGGGCAAGTTATTTGATAAGAAGAACGCGGGTGCGAGTGGGGGAAACAAGGAACAGGACAAGGCACAAGGTAACCGACTCTTGACTGGTACGATAACTTGGCTAACGTTGTGCGCAGCGATGCAGTCGGCTTCTGCGACTGCGATGCAACTGTTCGCAAAGTATAAGACCAGTGGTAAGCTCGACTCTGGGGATATGTCCTCAGTCATGGGACTTGCTATGAAGATGTTGTAAAGACTATATACGGAAATAGTTTCCCATGTATTATGCGAATTTCTATAAATCTTGCAGTCCCACGTCAACCTTTTACACTTTTTTTCTTCTCCTCCTCCCTTTTTACTTGAGACATGTCTCGCTCCACTCTTTATTCACTCGTCTTCGTCGCTGCCGCCTCCAGGCTCGCACTCGCCCAGATCGACCCCGCTGACCCAAATCCTCTCACTGACAAGCAGTACCCGTACGGTAGTCAGGCGAGCATTTGTCCCCTTTGCAACCAACTTCCAACTCTAACTTTTTCAATGGTAGCCTTACCAAGTAGACCCCGTCACCTCCGCCATTCGTGGTCCTCAGACAGGATACAACCAGTGCAATTCGACTACTCAGAACCAGCAATCATTATGCCAGACCGCGGTCGTCAACAGCCTTGGCGGTATGTACATATTGGTCTCCAGCCTGCTTATCCTCATCTATCCATCCAAAAAAGACTTTTGCCTCTGGGCCCCTCCCAGCCCAAACTCCACCATTGGTGACACCGAGGGCCAGGAAGTCGCCTGGTGTACCAAGAGTGGTTATGGCACCCGTCTCATTCCCAAAGGGGCTCTCCAGGCTGTCCAAGTGCTCGTTACTGAAGAGTACATTCAGTTTGCCGGTCTCATCGACCAAACCCTCGTTGATATTGCCGACGGCGATTATGGAGGAGAACTTGACCCTCACGGCGCTGACCTGGTTTGTCTTTTCACTTTGCACATTTTATGCTGTTCTCACTACCTCTGTCCAGCGCGGAAACCCTATTGGTGGTCTTCTATACTCAAATGCCTTCCCCACCTTCGAGGGCAACAACAACTCCTTCGTCCAGGTCATCGATTGGTCTGAGTAAGTGTTTGCGTCTGTCTTGGTATTCACACCTTCTGACTTGTATCATAGATTCATTGGTGGGGGCGCGTTCTGCATGACCATCTGCAACCCATTCAGTTCTTCAGCCAATCAGTCTCTATACTGCGAGAACAGATACGACCTTTTGGGCTGTGCGTACAACCAACCCAGCTCCATTCAGAAAGGTGTCTTTGAAATCTGTGATGCTTCTCTCAAACAACCTGTTGGGATCTACACTTCTGGCAGCGCTACGTTGACGTATACCCAACCCAACGTTGGCCCTGTCACTCCTCCATACACCGAACCCATCCCTTCGTCTTCCAACTGCCGTACTTACGCCTCCACCGATCTCTACCCCAACCTCCCTACACCCACCACTAACGGTTCCGCTTCCGCTACCGCTACTGGTGCTACCCGTACTGGCAGTGGTACCGCTGGTGCACCTACCTCGACATCAAATGGTGCTTCTGCGCTTGGTATGTCACCAGTCGTTGGCATCCTCGGCACGTTTGTCGCCCTCGCGTTCCTCTCGTAAAGTTTGGTCGCTTGCTACATGAGGTCGTGAAATGAACACATAAACATCAATGTCCGTACTGCCAGATTCAGTATCCCGACATTTATTGTTGTGACGGTTTCATGGAGATTTAGCATGGACTTCCTTTTTTACATGTTCCTTTTTGTGCATGTGTGTTGAACACTGGCACTGGCCCGTCTCTTGAGTAAATACCCCGAAGCATCGTACGATTACTATATAGCTTTTTTTAAAGGCATTGGGTATACAATGGGTTCTGGACTTGGCTCAGTTGCCTTTTGAATGCTATCAAGTGTCCCAATGGCCAAGCATTGGCAAGTGAACGTCAGCGATATTCCTTTTTTTCGAACTTTCCTTGTGTCTTGGTGTACCTCGATTGCTAAGTTGGTCTTTGGCCTGCCTAGCCTCGATGGCGAGATCAAATTGACCAGTTAGGACCAGGCCTGGCAAGCAATGGAATGATTTTAATTTATTGTTTATTGTGCTGGCTTATGCGCAGGCGTTCACATCTCGAGCAGCGACGGTGCCCAACGTCTGGATCTCACACAGGCCCCACCCTTGGAGATCGTTGCTCCATCGCTCACGGCACGGTGCTCCAAGGTGCGGCGAATACTAGCCATGATGCGAGCGCGCGGCGAGGTGGGCTTAGAAGCGCATCTGAGAGTGTCCCAGCGATCGATTGATCGGTGTCGTGCGGGTAGCACTACGCCCGTTGGTTAGCACCTCGAACGCGTATCCCACCGAGTTTGACAAGAGGACGTATAACCAAAAGTAGCGTTCGTAGATGCGTTTGCTACCGATGAGCGTGTACTACGCACGCTCTGCTGGTGAACACCTCGGTAGGGGAGGTCCCAGAGCTCTCCTCACCCGTAGCCCCTCGTCTGCTATCAGCACCATGCGCGTACGCATCTCCGTCCTCTCACCATCCGTGTGGCAAGCCCGGAAATTGCTCAAGACGCTATGCCACGTTGCGCCCATGCAC
>JBBPRM010000104.1:0-29881 GCA_038092995.1 Xerocomus minutiporus | reverse complement strand
GAGAGATGCCCGAGCTAGCAGTCGTGAGCTGGACTCACCTATGTCCCTGTGTTGAGCGTGAATCTCCTCGCCGGTCTTGCTATCAGAGAGTATCAGTGCAGGCCAGCCACTCGTTGACGTGGCTCTTTTGGATGGGGCTGAGCACACTGCGGCTCCTCCATGCCTGCGCACCAGGCAGTCATCACGAGCTCATCAAATAGTTCTTTTCATACAGGTGGAAATTCGAATCGTACAACAGATTGCCATCATGATGGGCTGTGCTGTGCTTCCGCATTTGCGAAACCTTCAAGTTGTGAACTGCGGCATTGCTCGTGGGCTCACGGACGAACAGCAGAAAGTGAGGACCATGACAGCGCTTCGCCTCGCCATGATCAGCTGCTGCAACCGACTAGTCACACTTCCAAACCAAACCATCGTACCATAGGGCCTTATCGCATGTTACTCATAGACTACTCTGACAACGCGTCGAACATCGTGCGGGAGGGACAGCAGGCTACAAACGGGGACCTGCACTTGTTACTGAGGGTCGGTTCTGTTCTGTTCCTACAAATTTAGCCGGTTGAACTATGTACGTTGAAGCGCTTTGACTCATGTAACCCGATGAGGGTTCCGTTCCATCGATCGATCTGGCTCAGCTGGGCCTTTTTCGTTATAACTGCTCACGTCAATGAGTCAATCCAGAGAGTGGCGACCTTTCATACCAAAGCGGATCGATCGTCGGTGCCTTCTTTTGGTGTTTGGTGCGTGCTCACAAAGTTTGACACGTTTTTAGAGATGAAGAGATATTATCCAACATGACCTGACGGAACCTCAAGGCTCATTCCTGTCCAGCGCTCACCGGCACCCATGGAGGCAGTGAATCCCATGGCCTTCCAGACGTACCATATGGCCAACACGGTGTCCCACTACGGCGATCCCATCGAATACGACACCATTCACAGTAAGTATAATCCTATGTGATCTCAGACTCATCCAGCCCGTGACTTTTTTTTCCTTTTTATAGCAAGGCTACTCGATTCGTTCAATATAAATGCAAACAGTTTGGGGCGACTCTCCCTTGAGTGCGTTGTTGCTGTCTGCCAGGCAATCCTTACCGGCGACATCCCACTCGACGCGCTCGTCCAGTCGGACCGATTCGCGGTGGACAGAGACACATTGGTTGAAATCATCGACACCGTTCTCGGGCTGAATGACAGATCATCTTTGGGTATGTTCGCATTTTTAATTGCTAACTACTCATAGTTTGATTGCAACCAGCGCCCCATTCCCCTAATGTCCCAAGTGGCGTCCTTGACGCAATGGAGACAGTGTTCAAATTCACTGTTATGCCATTCGTACATCTTTTACTAATTAATGTACAAGGACACTTCACTAACTTGTCCGAACAAGCTTGAAGAATTAGGCCACGCCTATCTGGACATGGCGAGCCAGCGCACAGACAACTTTCTGTTGTTTGGTGTCCCCGAGGTTGACGCTGATAACACCCTTCATTGGCGATTCTCCTCCATGTTGAGAGAGCCAACCACGATCGCCGAAAGCGAAACCACGTGGGACGAGGCGTATGGGTATAGAGTTTTCCACGACCTTCGTGGCATAACCCCGGGGTGGTTCGCTAATCCCGCCACCCATGTGTTCCTGTTTCTCACCCTGTTTAATAAGCACTCCGCATACCGGATTGCTGTCGTTGCAGGAAAGTTTGGTGGACAGGATGACATCTTCACCTGTCTCTCAGTGGTATCATGGGTACTCGCGTGGGTAAGGCAATTGCTATTTGCTTGTAAACATACGCGTATACTGATCCTATTGTAGTACATTGTAGAGTTGCGATCACTTTCCCTCAGATGTTTTCCATTCGAAGAAATGTCTGTAACACGCGATCGCCTCCAGATGGTTGCCAATGAGCGGTCGCTTATACACCAGTTCTTATATAACATTGTGTTCGTACCAGGCGACTCACCTGCAAAGGCAGCCTTACTCCTGTTAGTCATGCCGTAGTTTACTGTGTTCGTTCGTCGTGTACACCAGTCCGTTTGGAAATTTGATAAATTGACTTTCGTACAAAAAAATTCGTGTGAACTTCGAAACAGAGCATAAACGTCCGGGTTTCTATCCCTGTTTGCCCCCAACCTCACGCTGGCCCCGTGCAAGACTGCTCACACACTACACCCCAACACTTTTACGCACAGATCCAAATCATCTATATAATAATATGGGGGACGGGTCTGCCTTACAATATATGGGGAATGGGCGTGCCTTAGAGGGATCAAAAGTGAGGCTAGTCGTTCTTTGTCTAACTCATGGTCAAACCGTGTCTGCTACTCAGGTGCTGTCTCCCCACCTACTACCTTCGATCGAAGGTATGGTAAAGGGATATGTCAAGGTATTGGACAAGAAGGAGTCATCCAGCAGAGAGCTTTCAGCTGCTCAGCGCCAATGCATGGAATGGGAGCGCGTGTTGCGCAACTTTGTCACAGACGATGTTATCCGACTGGTTGCCTCAGGAAGAGGTGGCAGTGGTTTTCCACAGCCCCGTGCAGCAAACACTGTGGCGATGTAACATGTTGTGCGTTTTTTCCTTTAGTTATTGAAAGTGCACCCTGTTCAAGCATTCCATGTCACTGATGTCAGTTTCTCCGTCGGAACAGTATGAAACCAGGAAGCTTGTAAACATTGTCTTTTTATATTCCATTTCTGTGCATTACGCGTTACCCGCTTCTTATATGAGTATTTTCGTTCTCCATGATGTCCACTTCCACTCAATTTGTACCAATCCCGCGTACTTTGGTATTTCCTTCTGACAACAGCCACGTGCATCATTGTAATCAGTGGGATTTTCGGTCTTAGCAGCCGCCCAGCCAACATGCAACAAGCTATTTTCGAGATGGTCATCGAAACGTTTGATGATCCCGTAACCCAATCCATCCTACGAGGCAGAGGTCTCGGGAAGACCCTGTGAATTCTAGCATTGGAATAGCACGGCGCCGCCTGATCAATTCAGAAACAGCCTCCCTTCTTGAACCAAATCCTGGAACTGGCGTGAATGAAGGGTGCCGTCGCTGGGTAAAACGTTGGGTAAAATCAATAAATAGGCACGATCCTCCACGGCTTGAAGTTGGTGAGTTTCATCAGGGTGATTTGTGAAAAACACATCGACTAAAGAGAGGGACTTGAAGCTAAGTTCAGGACCAGCGAGTATTACACTCGCAAGTGCTCCTTCAGGTTTCGTAGATTGACATCGTCCATAGGTCCTCGTAAGCAACAACTTCGTGAGGCAGGTCATTCGTTGAAGTGACTGAATTAGGTTGCCCTCGATGAAATCAACCTTCAGAGCGGTAGCGCAGAACGACGCACAAGAATGAATAGAGTCATTCATCAAATTCAGTGTACTGTAGTATCTCTATACTAGAAATACGGCAATGAAAATTCTTCTCTCAATCCCCACCCTGCGAGCTGCATCTGTGGGAATGCAAGTAACACGTATTACGCGTAGTTAGGCCTTGTTCAACGATAACAAGTTTGCGAGCGTAGATGGGGCCGGTCCTGAACTTAGCATTCTTCAAAGCTTCAAGGTGGCATCCCTCCTCTTTGAATCGTCAATATGTTTTTTCACAGATCACCCTAGTGGAACTTGCCAGCTTTTTGCCGCAGAGGATGCCAACCCGTTCAAAGGTATCCGACAGCTATTTCGGCTTTGTCGCAGGGTCTCTAGGAACACTAGCAATGCATTGCGTTTCATTCGTAGTGGCCATAGTTTCAAGACTCACTGACAACACCCAAGACACCAAGCTAGAGCTAGAACGACCGACTATCCCCACCAATGACAGTCTAGGTCAGCCAATGAATCACTTGACGGCGCTATCCGAGCAGCACTAGGTGCTGCTTTATGGTGAAGGCCAAGATCGCCAACTGAGCTACTGGCATCGCGAGCGCTTGCTCCGGGGTTTGACAACTCAATGTGACTGAGTGATCTGGTGGAGGAGAGCCAAGCCAAGGTAAGCATTTCCTTCTGTTCACAAACGAGCTTGCTCATCTGGGCGTAGACTTGTATTTCTGGGCGCGATGGGTGGATGGGTCGGATTGCTAAATGCCCTCACAACTCTCGAAAGCACCCCGGACCACTGCACGACGAACGGTATGCACCTGGTCCAGCTTCGGTAGGCGCGGATGTGGGTTCTCATAGTGTAGAGGGTTGCCAGGTGTGCCGACATCGACGTCTGATAGCGGGGCACCCACAAACCAGTGGGACGAACCCCAGAGCTTCAAGCTTGAGGGAAGGAAGCGGATGCCCGCGGGCATCGGCGTGGCGGCTGCCACAGTCGAAATGGACGTGTCGCCAGTGTCGGGCGACCAGAGAGGCTGTGGAATGCACCAAAACACGTCAGGGAACGAGTGGAACGCAAGATACAATGCTACCGTACACCCTTGCCAGAGGCTGGCAAGATCACTCAACCGCAATCGAAGGACCTTGTCTCTCTCTAAGAAAGACGTTGCCGATGGCCAGCGCTCCATGGAGAGATCCCTTGCCCATCCTCATCCCAACTATCTTACTGATGATATGTTATTGTTGAAGCGTCCTCAGCCCTCTCCCTCTCCCTCGTCCGAGTCGCCCACCCTGCAGTTTTGCCTTGCCCACCATTCCTCCTCCTCCTGTCCTGAAGACGCATGTATGTTTTGTTTCGTGTAACCTCCTTCGACTTCTCTGAGTCTGAATGCCGTCGCTAAGCCAGGCACTCCATTTGTACAACAGATGCAATCACCGAAATGCTCGGCTCTGCAATAAGCGAAATCTGCAAACCAGATCTCGGCGATCCCTGGTTGGCACCGCTTCAACACTCCCTCTCAAATTTGTTTTCTTTAGATCTAGCGGGGATCTGGCGTGCGTGAGTTGGAGGGATCTCGACTCTGGGACATGCGCTACACACCAGTGCATGTAAAAAAGGGTGGGGTGGGTTCTCTCCTGATTAGCATGCCCTCATCTAACTCTCATCCTTGCGAAAGCTGTTCGGAATCGTTTCCCAACAAGGGGAGCCTTCATCGCCATCGCCATAACCGACACACACTTCCCCTTCCGTTCAGGGTGAATGGCAAGGTATACAGAGTCGTCCGCGACAAAGGTCGCTTCGAGTGTCCGTCCGACGTTTGCTCCAAGGCATACATCAATCGGGACAACTTCCAAACTCACCTCAGAAAGGCACATGGTGCCGATTTCGAGGTCGCAGAGGATGCGCCTGGCCCAGATGCTGATGAAACTAGGTCGGAAGGTAAGCTCGAAGCGCGTCCTTCTGCTCTATCAACATTGCTCACACCACTTATGATGGTTAAAGAGCTTGGCAAAGCTTTTCGTATGGTGTACGTAGTTGCCCAGACTGACCAGGTGATACCAGGTACGTTGCGGCCACCGATGCGTCAGAAATACCTCCCTAAGATTCTTCCCTTGCAGCAGTATCCGACAAAGTACAGGAGACCGGTACTTCCAACAGATCTGGTTCGGGAAAAGTCGGTGAGTAGGATAGCTTTCGGGAGAATGGGTTGCATGTTGACAAGCGGAGAAATTAGACCGCCCCACCTCGAATCGTATCAATCCAGCATCCCAAGTAGACTACCTCATTGGGCTGGGGATTCAGCACAAGATCTACGCCAAGCCAGAAGAGGTGCCCATTCCAAAGTCTGGCGGGCCACCAGTGCAGGGCATCGCCCCGCATATATCTGGTCTGACGTGCAACGTCGCTGTCGATTGCAGTCTGTCGTTGGAGTCGCCAGGGACCTATGGGGACTCGGGTTCAGTCAAGGACTTCACCGATGACGAAACAGCCAGGTCGCACTCGCCCCCAGCCGTTTCGGATCTTTGGGAGAACATACCATTGCAGAGTATTCCGAACAGGGATCCCCCAGGCGACGTGTTGGTTACTCGCAACGTTTCACACATTCCTCTCACTGAGGCAGCAGTGCTGAGGGACAATATTCGAGGAGCCATGAAGGTGTTGCTCGGCAACCATGAGGCACAGGAGAAGAGCGAGGCACAGATGATGGGAATTATGATCGTGATGAGGGGGAGACAAGACGCGATGATCACCATACGGACAGGCGGGGGGAAAAGCATGCTGTGGCAAATCCCAGTCTTGCTGGATAACAAACTCAAATTCATTGTTGTCTGCCCATTCACCGTACTCCTTGAAGAACAGTGTGAGAAGGCAGCAAGGGCTAAAATCAAGGCAATCGACTATGGGCGGTCGCGAACGATCCCTCCCGACGTGCAAATATTGTTCATGCAAGTTGAACACGTCAGTTCCCGATCGTTCACGGAGTGAGTGCATTCCTGCCAATCATTTTCCGAGCGCCAATACATTGTTCCCATCCTCAGAAAACTTCTCAACCCGGACACTCCAAAGTTCACCCATATCTTTGTCGACGAACACCACGACCAACTTGGCTGTCCGAAGGAGCGACGGAAAGCGTGGAAGAGGCTTGCTGAACGGGCGTCCTTGATGGATATGCCCATCATTCTACTATCCGGCTTGGTTCCGCCTGACTTGGAGAGGCCTCTGATACGGTCATACGGGCTTTCACAGACCGAGACGGCTTTCGTTAGGTCGTTGACGAATCGTCCTGAGATTGGTCTTCATACGATCTACCTTGACCCTTTGGCTCCATGGTCTGCCTTAGCATATTTGGTCTATGCACTGCATTCAAGACTTGAGGCAGACGGACGAATGCTGATTTTGTTCGCCTCTTGTGCAGAGGCAGAGCAATTCGCAGCAGATGCGCAATGCGCCGTCTTCCACAGCAGCCTGCCTTCAACTGGCAACACAAAAGCATACAATCTCGATTTGTGGGACCGGGGTGAGGTCAAATTGATGGCCTGCACCTCTGCCTTTGCTACTGGAGTGGACAGGCCGAACATTCACTTCATCGTCGTCTATAAGCCAACCTACAGCCTCTTGACGGTGGTTCAAATGGCGGGCCGCGCTGGCAGGGATGGATCTGAATCGCACGTGTTCTTCGTCACCTCTGAAGGAGCAGTTCCAAAGTTCAAGCAGGAGAATGATTATAGCCTGGTGTATGAGCTCGGGAAGTTGGTGCACGAGAAAGAGTGCAAAGTTCTCCAAATGACGAGGTATCTGGATGACGAGAGGATGGCGCGCGCTTGTGGCGAGTTACCTGGGCAGGTTCCCTGCGACATTTGCGAACCCAGCAGTGAAATCCACCAGTTCGCGGTGAGGAAATCAGCCGAGAAAGCTCACGCTGCGAGCATGGACAAAGCCAAGGGAAAGGTTAGCTTCCTTTGACCTTCGTCTTCGTTTTCGGCCAATGTTGAGCTGCATTCCAGGCGCGCGCAGTCGAGGCGACTTACGAGCAGACGTCGTGCTACAACAACAACTACTGTGGCTCAGACCCACTTACAGAGGGTACCGACATGGGACGAGTGGCGGAATTGGATGTCCCTGCGAACGCTGGCAGTGTATCACACGGCTCCCACGTACGCCCTATTCACACATCTGTTTGGATCACATGTGAGGCTCTAACTTGGTCACCACCAGCTGTTCTCCCAAGCCGCACCCGTGGTGACGAGAAAGGCACTTCCATTCTCGCGTGGAATTCAAAGGAGTTGCTCACACCCGGAGGTCAGCAGTTACTCCAGCAGGGTCAAGCGCATGCGCACAGTCCACGAGGGGAGGTTGATCAGCATGAAAGAGCTGGACAAGTACATGCCAGCGCTGAAGGGCAAATGCCCCTACCATTTCGTTCTGGAGGGAAAGCTGATAGACGATGACTTCCCGCACTGCCCTCAAGAGCCTAAGACAGGCAACTACCGAGAGTTCAAATTCTCGTTCGTCTTTGAAAGATATGCATACTGCTACTCGTGTGGATTGCCACAGGACAGGAGCGGGAACGGCGAAGGTCCCATATGCCATGCAAATCACGACTTCCAAAGGACTAGGCCGTGCCCCTTTGGTCAGTTCATCTTCAGGACGGCATTCTGCCTGTGGCAAGTGGCGACGTTGAGAGTAGAATTGGTTAGGGATCTGGGAATACAGGAGTCTCTGGAAACCCAGGAAGAATTCACGGAGTGGGCGACGGAGGAGCTGGCAGACCAGGGACGGTACCACAACTGCCTAGAAGTGTTCCTCTGGTTTTGTCGAAGGAGGGACAATGAGAACCCCCAGTTCTTTGTGTAAATACAAGTGTGCAGAGAACGGCGCGCACGAGTCTCGTATTTTGTGTGCACAAATATGATCAGGTAGTGTAACCGTCTGGCCAAAAAAACTGTAGTCGATGTTCCAAACGTTCCAAATGCTCCATCCCCTTGTCATTGAAATTGCAGTCGGTATTTCTTGTCAATATTACCCCAGCATTGTGCGCTAGGAACTATGCTAGTAACTGCATGTAGCGGGAATAAAGTGTATCACTGCCGGCGAAGCGCGGCACTCAACAAGTCTACCGTTGCACGGGCGTTACCCCGCACCGCACTGCCATTGTGAGCTTTCCGATAATAAGTCTCATTTTTATGTTCGTACATGTTGGGGCCTTGCAAGGTTCACATCTTACTTAATCACATGTGGTTTCAACTATGGTAGGGCTGTGGCACTTGTCATTCGGGGTTTCTTTCTACCTACTCCCGCCATCATCTTGCAAGGCCATAACAATATTATTGTCCAAGGGCCTCAAATCGAATTGCTGCTACCATGCCCTCTCGTTCCACTTTACAAACAAGTTTGGACACCCAACCTTTGTTGCTAATTGACCTGGCTAACCCTGTCTTCTCAGAGGGTAAAAGATCTGTTGCAAGTTCCAGAATCCAACTTCCTCACTTCAGTCAACCCCGAAGAAAAGACTCAAAGTCAAAGAACAACACTATCCAATGGAAATCTGTAAACAAGGACCAGGGAACCGGGAGTAGTGATGGGAAAGCCTTGCGTGATACTCACGATGTACAAGATAAACCCAACGACTGCTTATCTAACAACCACGACGTAGCCGAAGTCCTTCAGTTAGTTGTAGATGGTCCGCTTGACATAGTGCACATTAGTCATTCTATCTCATATATTTCGGCTACTCACTAGCGTATCAGGCCATCTACAATTTCTCACGCAACAATTATGCCAATCTTTTGGAAGCTCTCGTAGAGTCTCCCCGATCACTGGTCAAGTATGGCAACCCCGGGTTGTATAACTGCAACAGGTCACTAACCGCGCAATCTTTGACAGATTTATTTACATCTACGACAAGAACACACTCTTAATCATGAGTCCATCCAGTTTACACGAAAGCATCCTTCGCAAGCTGGCTAGTGTAGTCAACGACTTTACGGCTGGAGTCGGTCACAATCGGCTCGTCTACGACATACTTCTCTATTCGAACAAGGACATCTACTACGCCGGGCTCCATCAGCAGGAAGGCAAAAGCGATCGGAGACATGCCATTCCCGATTTTCAAGCCTGTTTCCTAGTTCACCGCAGGCCCAAACCTCTTATCATCCAGAAGTGGATTGGTGAGGTTGCGTACACCACCTCCGCTTCTAAAACCCGCGACCGCCTCAAGGACATTATTGCTGTGAATCCTGCCATCGACCTCGTATTTCTATTTTCCATCGACGAATCCCCCAAGTGGAAATCCCCAACCCATGATGACAGCATGCGCCAGCTGCATGCTGAACCCCTTGTAGGATACGAAGATTTCGAACCCACGGTCTCAGAAGATGGCATGAGCATTGTTTGGAAGGGTTTCACCTGGGTATCTATCTCGCAGGTATCATTGGAAGTATACGCGCATTCCCCTCGAGACGGCAAGTTAATCATCGACATCAATCAACAAGGCCAGTATTCGGCCCGTGGTGTAAGTCCGTAATTTGTTGCTATGCTTGTTTGCTAATCACACGTAGCTACTCCATCCTTCCCTTTCCACAGATGATGTTGACCGATTGCTGACCAATGCGTCTGGAGAACTCAGAAGGTCGCTTCTTGCCTTGATGGAATCCAACGGCGGAGAGGCGAAGCACATCAATCAAGTCTGTCAATCAAAGGCAACCTTGACGGTGCCTTGGAATGCTTTCCTTTACCTCCTGCCCACCGCGGTCATGCAGACCGCGTACGAGCGCTATGTTTGGTGGCACAAGACGGAGTTGGGAAAGCGTAAGTCCACCTCAGTACCTGGAGGAATCGCTTCTAGCAAACGGGCGAAGAAGAGAAAATGAGTTCTGGACAATCCGACCTGTTGTACAATATCCCGTTGATATATTCGATGTGCATGTTGTTTTGTACCCTCCTATTTGATTGACCTTTTGTCTCCCAGAGTCCATTGTCGGCAGTCATGCAGTATCCGACATCGTTTTGCAGGCCTGGTTCTTGTCGCCACCTGGTGACAACGACGCAGCGACTATGACAACGCAACCACCACGCATTGCCCCAATTCACTCTGGCCCCAATGACATGCCCACGACACTGTCGCAACGATTGTGACCGCACAACAGTCATGATGTCTTCGTAAGGTCAGTTTCGCCATGGAGAACGAAGATCTCAGGGATAAATTTGGACGGTTCAGGATTTTCGTTATCATTTGGCCGGGCGGATGCAGGTAAAACGACCGTTCTCAAGAAAATCTGCGACTCTACAAAAGACCCGGAGATCTACGAGGATCAAGGGAGAAAAGTACGGTTCCTTCTAGTTTTGATCTGACTCAGTATCGATGGCTTACGAATCGCGATCGGGTTGATCGTACACAGATTCAGGAATCTGCAGGGGTGAGCGCAAGTGGCAATCGCCGTAGATCCCATTTATCTTAAGCGCGAAATACACGACATTGAAAACGAGATACGGTTTTCCGAAGTAACCCAGGCTTTGTTTTTCACAACTCGAAGGGATTCGAGGCTAGCGGCATAGAGAAATTCGAGCACATGAAGGCCTTTGTCACTGAACGTGCAAAGAACACCTCCCTCATGAAACGGATTTATGTTATACGGTAAAGCTACTTATGCTCCATCCACCCACACCCCGAATCGCCGATGATGATGACTCCGCCAACATGTCTACCTAGCACCAGCTTGAGAGCTGCCTCCACGTCTCCCTGACCGTCGCCAAATCCAATTGGGATGCGGTTGGCAACGGAGACGAGGCAACGACGGTGACGAGTTGAACGCCCCATTCGAAACACATCCAGCATTAAATCATCCCTTGCAAACACGACCACTCGTGTTTTCTTTTCTTTCTGGTGTATTGTGAACCTTTGCACTGATTCTACTTGCCCAGGGCCTTGACGAATTCATGAAAATCGTCATAGGCGAGGTGGCAGAAGTCTAGTATGTCAAAGCTGCAAAATGGGAGCTTGGTACGTCTTGTTCTGCCGACAGTTCAAACGTTCGTCATTTGTCTCTAGGTCACGCCCCTCTCAAAGGTGACAACATCACGCTCATCCAACGTGTGTGTAAAATTGCGCATATCTCGTGCACATTGTTGCTGTTCACTATTGTCTCGCCAATACGTTGTCCGAATCAGAGATTGTATATCGGTAGTAGCCGTGCCAAATTCAATGCCTGCCTGCAGAGCGGACACCGATCTACCTTTTCCCTTCCCCGTTCATGTTGACCACGACCGATAGGAACCGTAGCATCGATAGGCTTGAGACCAGTTATCATGGTTTGGTTGACCGAACGATGAGGAAGGATGCCAGGAGCTTTGAGTGAAGCACGGCGACGTTCTGCAGCTTGGATAGGACCCTTGCCATCTATTGGGTTACCGAGAGCATCCACAACACGGCCGAGAGGTCCAGGTCCAGCAGGAACATCGACAATTTGACCAGTGCGTTTGACGGTGTTGCCCTCCTTGATGAGACGGTCGTTACCGAAGAGGGAGACACTGACATTGTCTGCCTCCAAGTTCAAACACATACCACGAACACCAGAAGAGAATTCCACTATCTCCTCGGCTGCAAAGAATCGTTATTCAAAATCTACCTGACACGGAAAGCACATACCCTGCACATTCTTAAGATCACATACACATCCGATACCGTCACCGACGCCTGAAGAAGTAAATCAGAGAGTCGCTACACACAGGATAAGAAACCGACGCACTCAAAACATGACCAGTCTCCTCGATGTTTCCGCTGACGGACGTGCTGGAGATGCGGGACTTTAATATTGAAGAAACCTCGGATGCAGCTGCAAGGGGGCGAGAGACAGGGGAAGAAACAGGCATGTATAAGCAGTCTACACTCCAAGGAAAGAAAACAACAAACCGGGCTTAGCGGTAGCATATGTTTGCGAGGAAAGATTGCTGTTCCACTGGAATAAAAACGGTTTGTACACATAGACAAGGGAAGGAAAGGTTGGAGAACGAGCTTTGGAAGCAGCAGCCAAAGCCACCTTGCGGGCCGCCGAGTTTCGTAGTGCGATTCTGTATGCAGGAATGTACACAGAGACATCACCATCCTGAGTCTCAATAATAGGGAGGGCAGTCAAAGATCCACCACCAAACTTGTCGCTCATCTTTGTGGCACACTCGAGGAGACGGGAGTGAAGGTGGAGACATCAGTGGGGTAGGCCTCACAACCAGGAGGATGACGGAGGAGTAAGGACATCTGATGGTAGGCAACTGCCTGCTTGGACAAGTCGTCATAAATGATGAGGGCTATGCAACCACATCAACAACTTTTACACAACTCAAACTTGATTACTCACCATGTTTGCCGTTATCATAGAACCATTCACCAATGGCACAGCCAGAGAAGGGAGCAAGAGAAGGGAGCAAGATACTGCAGAGGAGCAGTTTCGGGTGCAGTGGCAGCAACGATAATAGAGCACTTCATGGCATCATTCTCTTCAAGGGTCTTGAGGAGTTGTGCAACAGTAGAACACTTCTGGCCAATAGCAACGTAGACACAGTAGAGCTTCTTGTCCTCCTCCTTGCCATCGTTCCATCACTTCTGGTTAAGAATAGTGTTGATAGCGACTGTGGTTTTGCTGGTTTGACGATCACCAATGATGTTGACCATGACCGATAGGAACCATAACACTGATAGGCATCAGACCAGCCATCATGGGTTGGTTGACCGAATGACGAGGAAGGATGCCAGGAGCTTTGAGTGAAGCACGGCGACGTTCTGTGGCTTCGATAGGGCCCTTGCTGTCAATTGGATTGCCGAGAGTGTTTACAACACGACCGAGAAGATCAGGACCAACGAGAACAGGAAGTACGACAAGAGGATAGTACTTCCTGCACCACATGCACCCCGGTAAGACATTGATCAAGGGATTGAAGTTATCTGGACGCATCCAGAGGACATCGAGCGCGGGACCACTCGAGGACTTGCAGGGACGAGAGCTGCAAGGATGCGGCGAGATCAAGACACCGTAGGGGGGTCGTGGATACCGAAGATGTTGCCTACAGCGGCAGCATGGAGCAGCGGGTACGCACGTACGAAGTCGTAGTCACCCTTGGACGTCTGGACTTTGAGCGATATTGCATGCACGAGGATAACGACGGTCTATCGAAGCGACGCAAGAGAGTGATGATAGAAGAATGGGAACTAATGAGAACCCGAGGGAGAGGGCGCACTGTCGTCGTCGTCGTCAGAGGTACGCGGCGTGCAAGTGCGATGTGAATGGATGAGTCAGCACACACTCAATTTTTCTCCAAGTCCCTACGGCGTTGCTCAGTCGTTCACCGCACCCAACCTTTCAAGCTTCACCTCCTACCCACCTCCCTACACCCACCCTAGTTCGGTCTGCGTGCGTATGGCTATCTACGAGATTTCGAATACAGATGCTTGAGATGCAGGTTCGTCGTTCATACTTGCGCAGCGCACCCACTCATCCTATCCATTTGCTGTTGCCTCCTGCTCACCCCATCCCATCCATCCACCTCATTTGCCCCCCCCCCCCCCTCCCCTCCCCACACGACCATTTGCGTGCCCCCAACTGCATCCCATCCAACCTAGTTACACCACCCAACCCACACCCAACCCGCACCCATCAAACTGACTGTGCAACTCATTAGTAGCGTCGCATAAGGCTGTAGCGACACACACACACGCCTTCGCCGTCATGTCGCTAGCGCCGTCGCCATCACCCGTCGCCTTGTCACACATGAGGACAGGTGATTACCCTTGCCCTCTCCTAGCCATTGCCTGATCTCACGCAAGGACAAGGCAGTGTCAACGTTGAAGTACGCCCCCATCAAAATGTGCTTGTGCTCTCTCGCACCCTCCCCCTACAAGATCCAATGCTGAAAATGACAATGTCAATTCGTTCAATAAGGTCGCCGCTCTCCGGATTGACTCATTGACGTACAACCATTCCGTCATTCTCCCACAGTTTTGCGGTGGTACATACCCACCATATGTTGATTCCACCATTGACCCCCCTAGGGAGCGGAGAGAAAATTCCAATATACAATAGGTGCGGTCAGTGTTTACGATGGTAGGGACATGGCCCCACACCAATTCCCCCATGATCCCATAGTTTGGCGGCAGAGCATTCCCAACATATGTCGATTCCACCATTGATACCCCCTAGGGGCTGGAGAGAACATTCTAATGTACAATAGGTGCGGACCGTATTTACAATGGTAGGGACAGGGTCCCACACCCATTCCCCCATGATCCCATAGTTTGGTGGCAGAACATACCCAACATGTGTTGATGCCACTCGTTCTCGGGCTGAATGACAGATCATCTTTGGGTACGTTCGCATTTTTAATTGCTAACTACTCATAGTTTGATTGCAACCAGCGCCCCATTCCCCTAATGTCCCAAGTGGCGTCCTTGACGCAATGGAGACAGTGTTCAAATTCAGGTGGGCGGGAGGGCGTGTGTCAGACACAGGTCAGCAAACTTGCAGAGGGCAGCGAGGAGGTGGAAAAGGGAGATGGATTCTGGTGGAGGGTTTTGGGAGATAGGGCCGCCAAGTCCCTGAACGTTGTCGACGCGCTCGTCCAGTCGGACCGATTCGCGGTGGACAGAGACACATTGGTTGAAATCCCTTGTCCCCACCATCGTAAATACTGTCCACACCTATTGTACATTAGAATGTTCTCTCCGGCCCCTAGGGGGTGTCAATGGTGGAATCAATATATGTTGAGTATGTTCCACTGAAGAGCTATGGGATCATGGTGGAATGTGTGTGGGACCTTGTCCCTACCATCGCAAATACTGTGTACATTAGAATGTTCTCTCTGCCCTGTAGGGGGTGTCAATGGTGGAATCAACATATGTTGGGAATGCTCCACCCCAAACTATGGGGTCATGGGAGAATGGGTGTGGGACCATGTCCCCACCATAGTAAACACTGACTGCACCTATTAACAGAAGTGTAGAATACCTTCTGCTTGGTGCGCAGTACAACAATAGGAATGGATGTAGAGTGATGAGACTCACTCTTCTAGCAATCTCTTGGTACGGAGTCAAATAGTGATTGGTTGATTCAGAGGATGAATGATAGAGATAAGATTATTGGGTGTCTGAATCTTCTGAATAGTCTAATCTACATCTTACATTACATGCTGTATTTATACGATATGATAAAGAGGAGATTGAATCATTATGTGATCACTCAACGATGATTGTTGATGAACGCACAGCCATGCACAATTGTGCACAGTTGTGCACAGTCAGTCCGCAGTAGATGCACAGTTGATGATGTCATGCACAGCATGGATCAGTCCAGATCATATCTGGACTGTGCCTTAGTCATTATTAGTAATGCTGACATAATGATATCAGTATTGTTACTGATCACGTCTACTGATCGTGTCTACTGATCACTAGTGTGACTGACTTGTAACTACTAGCTTAACTCCACTAGGAGTTTTCCTAGTGTTTCATCACTCCCCATCGTTCGAAACAATTCATGATAGAATAATAAATATACATATTACAAATATGTACATATCTCAGTGGGGGAGGACCGACTCACTCCACCCCACTGGTCTTACCCCAGTTTTTCTACCACTCCTCATTCTTACCATCACCTTCATTGTTCCATGAGCCCCAGTTCGGGCCCGCTGTTCCCTGATCCATTCCAGGGTCCAAATCTTACCACCGTTTTTATAAATTATGATTTTTGTACTTACATCCGGTCGACTCAACCCGTGGAATATGTATATGACCGTGCACCACAATAGGAGGAGGATTAGGATGAGGGTGGCATAGATGGCGATGAAGGTGATGGAGGTAGTGTTCATGGTAGGAGATAGAATTTGATGAGGAGGGTGATGAGTAGGATGAGGTTGAGACCAAGAGTGATGAGGGTGTTGGTATCCATTGTATCGCCTTTTATCTCCTCTCCCTTCTTATCTTCTTATCGTGAGAAGATAGTTGTGATTAGATCACATACTTTGGGAATGGTGATAGGGCGATCATGTGTCTGAGTTTGCCGAAGCGATCATGTGTAAGATTCTTGGTAAAGATGTCCACCTTCTGTTCTCCTGTCCCAATATAGAATGGTTCAATCAAACCTTCTTGGACACACTCCCTGATGAAATGATAAGGGATTTCAATGTGTTTTGTGTGTCCTTCTTGGGCTGGATTGGAGGATAGGAAGATGGCTCCTTGATTATCCACATAGAGATGGAAAGGTGGTAGATCATGTCGAATTTCTTTGAAGAGTGACTTGATCCAGATGAGCTGTTTCGCAGCCTTAGTCATTCCCATGTATTCAGCTTCCATTGATGACAACGTAATCTTCCGTTGTCATCTGGATAGCCATGAGACTATCCCATCAGCCAGGAATATACAATATCCGGTAGTAGATCGCCATGTGTCGATGTCACCTGCCCAATCAGTGTCACTATATGCTAGGAAACCCGATTGGTTGTTTCCCTGATAAGATAAGCATAGATCTCTGGTGCTAGCCAGGTATTGCACAATATATAGTACTTTATTTAGGTGTTCTTCAGTCGGATTGGCTGAGAACTGTGACATTTTGATTACTGAAAAAGCAAAGTCCGGTCTTGTTCCAAGCATGATGCGACTTCGGAGTGTGGCATTGGATTCTTTTGTTGATGATTCTGGATTATAGCCAGATGGGAGAGGAACATATGCTGGTTTGCAATTCTGCAATTCAAATTGTTCAACGACTTTCTCAGCATATTTGATTTGATCTATTCTCAGAGTTCGCTTTGATTGATCTCTGGTAATCTGCATTCCCAAGTATTCAGCTGCTTGTCCGAGATCTCAACTTTCCCATTTGGTCATGAATTCTTTCTTCTTCTGGAGGATAAGTGACTTGTTGTTTCGGTGCCAGTCAGTTTTGCATCTCAGTGGTTGAGGTATGGTCAATAGTGCTTAAAAGTCCAGTCCAGTCCAGTCTTTTGCCAAAATTTTAGGCAACTGGCAACTGACTTTTGAAAGACCAGTCTTTTGGCTCCTATCCCGTGGGAACTGTGCTTCCGACTATAGATATGAAATATTCTACTGACTAATGGTGTTCTATGCGTCCCCTGGGCATGTAATTCGGACAACAGGAAGGCTAGATATGATTTATTTAAAACTACATGTCATGTATAGAGCATCAAATTGAAATATAGTCTAATAAAATTGAAATAAATGCTAGAAAATCAGGGAAAATTATGGGAAGTAGTAATATGGCTGTGCATCGGTTGCAACCGGTTGGCAACTACAGTCTTTTGCCTGAGAAATCAGGCAACCACAACTGCAGTCCAGTTACCAGTCCAGTCCAGTCCAGTCCAGTTGCCAGTCTTTTGACCAGTTGCCAACTGGACTTCGAAACACTAATGGTCGATATCTGGCTTTCAGTGAGTTTCACCGCCTTCTTTCCAAATAACACTCACAGCAATTAAGTTGTGTGGAGTGACATGTGGCTGGATTCGCTATAGGATAGAGATTTCTTGCTCATTTAGACTTGGACAAGTTTCGTAAGTTGACCTACCCTAGTCTTTCCCTTGGTCTGTTTTGACGGTCCCACGAACTGGTTGTTTTGCATGTTCAATACACCTTGTAGGAACAGTAGAGACGAAATCCATCGGATGGAATACACAATGCTGCAGACTACTATGGTATGTAATAGAATTGCGATGCAATCTAGTATAGCCTTAGATGGGAGATAGCACGTAATAAAATTCTTTTGACCAATACTTGTTCAGCCAGAAGTCAGTACTTAGTTCATAACTGCTCGCCTTGGTCAGATGTGGATTTGCCTCGGCATCAAATTGTGGGATAAGGTGAGCAGGAGATCAGATCTGTGTGAGCGGAATCACCTCTCCAACACATTCACTATTTGCCCTCACCATGTGTAGGGGGCGGAAAACAATCCGAAGTTGAACAACGCTGTGTCCATTTAATCCATGGGCCAGCCAGTCACTCTTGGGACCAGGGCTAACAATGGCTGAATCATAGAGACCATGGGAATTGGCAGTCGAAGGGGGAATGGCATGGAGTGTCTGCGGTGGTTCCAAGACCTTGTTGTGATATGACTTCTGTTGTACACGTACATTGTGCCATATCTGAAGTCTGATGTTATCCGGCTGCATTGCTATACTGTTCCGCTGGGAAAGGAAAGCAGATACAGCAGGCACGAGGTTGGGCAGGTCATACATTGCAGCAGCCTCAACCAGACTTGGCCACAATGGGGGCTTAGTAGCAAGGTGAAACACAGTAGTTGCGGTCGTGAAGGTCCAGAGAGATTTCGGAGCAGAGGGCTAAGAACCTTGGAGAAGGGCAGACAAAATAGAGAAATAGTTGACGATGGGACTGATCGGGGCGGAATATTCAGAGAAAGAAAGTTCTTCATTGCTTGGCTTGTGATCCTCCTCAACAAGATATTTGTCTACTGATGGGTTGGCATGATGGCGCTCCTCGATGTGAGTAGCAAGGTCAAACCAAAAACATTTTTCCAACCTGTCAAAGTGACAGCGATCTGGCTATAGTAGTTCTGGTTGTTGCCAGCGCGGGCAGGCACCTTGATTTCCTGGACATGGGCATGTTCCATGACATCTGCACTCCATTGCATTGGAGCACCGGATTGACAGATGCCTGGGACCACACTTTGAAGGAGCTCCAACTTGGGTATCTCCCAGTTCTTCCTTGTGCCGTGACGAATGATGGCATCCTTATTGTCATGAAATGTTTGAAGCGCCTGGTCCAGTTGGTGAAGAGAATGTGTTGTAAACATAGGTGCTTGGTGTCATATCCATCACTTTTTGCCAAGTCCAACTCCGAACCTCCGGAGTAACTCCTCACCAACTCTGGAGCGTTCTCGCCCGAGACGTAGTCACGGGCGATCGGACTTGTATATCCGACACTCTATCCCATTTAACACTTCTCCATTTCATTCTTACGCTAGACTACATCTAGTTACGCTACGCAGTTACACAGTCTTCCGTAGTACTTACTCCGGGCCTGACCTGCGGACTGTGCTTCCGCTTACTCTACGATACCCCGGACTCCGTATATAAACTTGAGTACTCCGATGTATTTACCTTAGTTCGAATATCGACTTGATTAAACTCCTGTCACTCTCATCTCACTCCGACCATTTCCGCTTAGGTTCTAACACGCTCGTGTTAGGACTTACACTTTGATACGAGTCCCATCTCCGAAGTTCCGGGACTGGACTTACAACAAGGGCGCACCACACAAGGTGAAGCCAACGTCCCGACCACACGCAACAACTCCGGAGTTCCAGAGTTCGCACTTAGGAGTTTGCACGACTCTAACACTTGGGCAAGGTATCGAAAGTCAAGGAGTGAATGGAGAGCAATGAGAAACTTGCAAGGGATGCTGCCTGCAACAACACCAATGAGATAGCACTGGATGGCATGGTGATCATGGCCGGTGACCTACTTCAGATTGGATATGCCCTCGTTGAATGCTCGATATCCAACGAGGATCTGGATTAAGGAGAAATGGAAATCGAGCTCCACAGCCCCGAGGAGGATGATACACCACTTGACATCGTGATCCCAAGCAAAACGATGGAAATGATGCAATGGTTCAATGAGGAGAAAGTTGCAAGGATCCGACAATGCCCAGGTTATCCACACTAGTTTGACAACTCCATTCAGGCCTAGTTCCTGGACAGTCTTAAGGAAATTCTTGTAGTCTTTGGGCGAATGTTTTGCACAAGCAGTACAGATCATGGCGATGATTTTCTCTGCTGTATGAGGTGGATGTCAATATGGATCACCAAAGTTCTTAGACGTAGCAGTGGTAACCAGTGAGGCTTTCGGACCTGTACCTGACAGCAAACACTCCTCTGGCGTATCCGCTATCCAAGAAGCCAAGGGAGTGAAGCAGTAGCATAGATTTCCTACAGGATCACTCATCATGAGGCCCACTGCAGCCGCAGTCTTTAACGGCAAGAGGATGATATTGAGGGCTTGATGTACTAGCCGATCTTGTAGCAGACCACAAACACGAGTAGATTTGTGAGTGAATTTGGCAATAGGAAGTAAAGCAAGGAGCAGGTAGGCATGGAGAGATGTTTTACTGTGGATATGTGCGTCGATATTGGCAAGACTAATAAGGACAGGATGGGCAACATGGTTGCCACTCATGACCAAGATATTTGTCTTGTCCAAGGACAGGACCACTCCAAGTAGAGTGGCGCCTGGTGGCAATGCTTCCTGAGCTGGTGTCATTCTCCGTAAACCCAAACATAGAGGTGAGCCTACCTGGAGACTCCATGCCTGATCCCCACTTAACCATTCATTGTAGACGCGGCAAATCTTCGTGGAACAAGTCCAAATCTTTCTTAGGACAAATGAAATATGAGGCTTGAAGAGTGGATGGCTGAGAAGGGATTGCAGACAGTCAATGGGATTGTGATAGAAGAGATGCAAAGGCCGCTTGGCAGGATACTCAGGTGTCAATGTTTCGCACTGCTATTTCGGCCCATGCAGAAGAATTTCTGCCCGAGCTCTCAATTCCTTTGCAGAGCAAAATGAAAGTGAGGTATTCTTTATCTACAGAGGATCAGAAGATGAATCACACCTGAAAATGTCACTTATGATATCAAGCGACAAAAGCTGGTCAATGGCAGTCATGCTGAGGCGAGAGCATAGTAGCCAAGATGCAAAAGCCCACTCATACTTCGACACCCAAGTGTAATAAATGTTCTCTCGTCTCTGCTCTGCATGCTGATCTTCCCAGAAATTGTCCATGAATGTCTTACCACCAGGGAATTTTTCCCCGCACCCCTCAAACTCCTCCATGAAATATCCTGGGTGGACCTGACCAGCATCATCTTGGGGAGGTTCTTTGATAGGATCACCGTTGGGAAGGCCCGGGTCAGAGTGAAGGTCAAACATGATCAGTCTTCCAACCCAGGACTAGGAGGTTCGTTCTGTGAAAGCTGATCTGCATTGCAAGAGTGAGTAGCCTCCAAGAGTTCAGCAGCAGTGCCTTCAGCAGGTACATTGAGCTCGTCATGAAGTAAAGTGTGTGATCTGCCATAGCACAAACCAATGGGCTGGTTCATGTGCTGAAGGACATTAGTTACTGTACAGAATTTCTTGCCGCAGCTAGGGCAGCTGATGGGCTTCAGACGTCCATGGGTGGTCTTGACTCGAGGCATTGGTGGAGTGGACACACAAGGTGCAGTTGGATACTTGAAACTTGTATGTTATCGTTACCGTAAAATTTGACAGCTATCCTTACATAAATGTAACATAAATACACATGCTCAGCATCAACAGGCCGCCATCTAGACTTCAATTGCCTCGAGGCTATATTGTCCTTGCTATACTGTCCAGCACCGAACACCACCATGAATACGGACTCACTACCACCATGCACTGGTTCACCAACATTCCCTGGGAATGTCGCTTCAAATGCCGCCCCAGGATCACCTCCTAGTCCAGGCTATACCAGTCCTTCACCAGTGGGCTCATATGATCCAAGACATCAATACAGCTCAGATTCAGTCTTTCACTTTGCTCCATACTTGGAGCTTTATGAAAATACCATTTCTCCCATCCTCCGTCGACCTCGCATGATTATTCCATCTGCCTCAGAGTCACATGCAGACTTTCAGGTTGCCATGGTGGATGCAAGGGCTGAATATTTGGACCTGCTTGCTGAGCGAGCTGACTGGGATGTTTTGGGTGTGACCGTGAGTTCACTCCAATGACATCAGATTGGAATGCACCAATGGATCCACCCCTAGCCACCTAAAATGCAGCTTTGAGCTTGTACCTTGGTTTTGTCATTCCTTCTCCGTGTAGCACCATGGAGGCTTCCCTCCTCTTGGAAGCTGCTTGGAGCGATCAAGTAATATCTCGCATGTGGGCTGATCTCGCACTCAAGATTGTTCACCATAACACCATTGCCTTACAACTCAACAGGCTCACTCTTGAAAACACCCAACATGACTCCCGTACTGCGGAGGAAGCTGTTGGGCACGTCCACCTCTCCATCAGACAGAGCAGTTACTCAGTTGCACGTGAACATGCCAGTATATGTGAGTCTCACTCGACTTGCCACAAAAGAGGATTTAGTGTGCAATCAGAATATTTTGCAAGTTTCCTTCGGCTTATTTACTTGTACTGTTACAGGATCCACGGAATCTTTCAACCGGTCTGCTCTTGATGTAGTTTTAGATTGAAACTGTATCACTACTGTGCTACTAGTAGATTTGCAGATTTGCATATACTCTGGCCGTACACGATTTCTGCTGCCACTAAATCATAGTAAGCAAAATCTTGCTGTCACAAGGTTTGACAGGTCACGACATGTTGTGCCTGGCTGGGTTCAGCTGGGTTCAGCTGTGCTTGGCTAATTCCTCGGAGAATTCTAGAGTCTCAGCTATCAAAAAAAGGCTGGTTTGCTGATCAGTGATTGGGATCCTAATGTAATCAACTTGGCCAATGGTTGGGGTGGGGGATGGGATCCCGATGTAATCAGGTAGGCCAATGGTTGGGGTGTGGGTATGGATCCACATATAATTGGGGTAGGTGATAGGATCCCGATACAATCAGGTAGGCCAATGGTTAGGGTAGGTGATGGGATTCTGATGTAATCAAGTTGGATAGTGTTCGGGGTGGGTGACGGGATCCCTACGTAATCAGGTAGGCCAATAGTTGGGGTGGGTGATGGGATCCCGATGTAATCAGTTGGGCCGGTGGTTGGGTATAGATATAGATCCTGATATAATTGGGTAGGCCAGTGTTTGGGGTGGGTGACAGGATCCCAATGCAATCAGCTAGGCCAGTGGTCAGGGTCGGTGATAGGATCCCTATGCAATGGTGTAGGCTGAAGTTCAGTTGGCTGATGTTCGAGGTGTGGGCATGGATCCTGATGCAATGGGCTGGCATGGGGATCAATCCCGATATAATTAAGTAGGCCGATGGTTGATCCCAATGAATCAGTCAGGCCAGTGATCAGGGTGACATTGGATCCCTATGACACTAAGTAAGCCAGTAGTTGGGATGTGTGATCCGATCACCATGCATAGGTAATCAGGGTGGGTAATAGGATCAGTTTGTAATTTATTAGGCCAATAGTTGGCTCACTCGGTACCCTAACAATGCTAACCCAATGGACTTAATTGATTGAGTTGGGAGGTGTTTAGAGTAGTTGAAATGTCACGGTGTACTAATCAATCATTCCCAATAGCAATAATGCTTGAAGAAGTCATATACACATTGCAATTACTATGGGGTTAGTACTCTTGTGTTGTCAATGGCAACCCTGCCTGACAAACACTCTCCTCTAAAAATTGGTTTGATCGAGGGATGAATAGTATTATCCGAATGGCTCACCCAAGTGTTCGGAGCCACAACAATCAGTGGAAGTGTGGGCCTACTGTCGTGCCAAACCCAAATGTAATACACTTGACTGGTGTCTGCCCAATGCACAATGGCATCACTTGGGAACATCAGCAAAACAGCCTTTTTCCATAGTTAAGGCTCCAGCTTAAAGTAGGACTGGAACAGACTGGGAATCCTAGGAAACACTAGGAGATCATGGAAAACACTGGGAGATCATGGAGAATATTGGAAATGGGGGAATGATGCTGGGGGATACTAGAGGGGGTGGGGGATACTAGAGGGGGTGGGGATACTAGGGGTGGGGGATACTAGGGGGCAGGGGCAGGGGGAGAAGGAGAAGGAGGGGGAGGGAGGACTCATTGCAAACCCAAAAGTGGCTGTACAGCATTGTCATAGAGCTCATAGTGACACAAACTGCACAGATGGTATACAATCCTGGCCAATTACAATACCACTTTTTTGTTCCTTCCACTGCCACTCAAATAAATTATATTTTGTATACTATGTGCATAGACTATTATACTACTAATGAACTCATTGTCATCCCCTCAATGATCTGCATTCTATCCCTGGTCGCATCCTCCTCATCATCCCCTCATCGCGTTGTGGTCATTGTCACAGTTGTGTGATCAACTCCTTCACCCTCATTGCATCGTAGTTGTATCGTCACCATCATGTCTCTGCCCTCATCCTCGCCATTTTCTCCTCATTGTTGTGCCAGGGCCATTGTCACAGCCATGCCCTCAGCTCCTCACCCTAGTTACATCGCTAATTCTGTCATTCTCGCCATCACATCCCCACCATCGTTGCGTCATTGTCTTGGTCACCATCATGCCCTGGCCCTCATCATGTTGTGGTCTCAGTTGTAGGCTCATCTTCGCCATCATCCCCTCATTGTCGCTATATTGGGGTCACTGTCGTGTCCACACCATCATCGTGGTGTTGGTCATGGGTGTGCTCATCCCCTCGTCATCATTGCATTGGGTATCGCTCTCGTCTTGATCCTTGCCACATTGCAGTCGTGGTGGCAGTTACACCCTTGGCCTCATCATGTCATGGCTTTGTTGGGGTAATGTGGACTTGCGGGCAGTGGTGGAGAGTGTGTGTCCCACTGTTGGTGTTGCACATTGTGCTCCAGAGGGCGAGGAGGGTGAACGGGTGAAGGGCAAGGTGGGAGTGTGTGGTGTGCTCCAGAGGGTGACATGGCGTTCAGTTCCCATCATTCGGATATACAACATACATGTGCCAGGGAGTATTGGCCAGGCGGTGACATTGAATCAACATGCTGGTGCGGTCACCTCAGGCACCATTTTTCCTTCACATCTTGACCATGTGTACCTGGGCCATGAAGGCAGATATATCAGTATCTGGAACATTGCAACAAGTGATGGGATACCAGCTTGTGTTGAGGTGGTTAAAGTAAGCACGTCTGACATGCTTTGTCTAGAGGGAGTCAACAATCGCCTGTGGACTGGTGGGTGAAAGGGTATGATTTCTGCGTACAACGTGAGTGCGAAGCTGTGGATCATTACCAATTGTTGGGATGCTCATGGCGGGCTGCCTGTTTGCGAGGTGGAGAGTGTGCGTCGCGTCGTTGTCGTCGCATGGTATGCTCCAGCGGGCAAGGAGGGCGAGAGAGTGAGAGGACAAGGGCAAGGGCAAGGGCAAGGTGGTAAACGGTGAGGTAGAGTGGGGCGAGAGCAAATGAGGGTGTCGGGCAGTCGTCGACAGCTAGGGGGACACGTCGTCACCGTGTCATTGTCCTGCCACTGCCCTCGTCACCGCATCGGTGCTTGTTGATACCGTAGAGTCCCTGCCAGACTTAGACATTGAACTCTGCTACAACCAACTGCTTAGTAAGGCAACCCATCATGTCAGCTTTGCATGTCATAGCATTTGCAAGTTGTCACATAGTAGTGTTATATCTTGTACTACATGGTAACATCAGTTTGGTACATAATCACACTTTAATCCAATATGACATCGAGGGTAGAAGCTATAATGCTATGTCAGCTTGTCCTGCACAACACAAGAGACACCACTTACCCCTTGCTCCTTGAAGGAGTACTAAAGATTCTCGCATTGTGTGTTCCCGAGCAGTGGAGAAGCCACTCTCTCTGATGGAAAGGCAGACATGACTGACCAACTCCTCTGCAGCATGCAAGTCTCTATGAGCCCTTTCGAGGGATATGTGATTGAGTTGCAGGGTGATCGTGTTGCAATAAACAAGTTTGTAAATGAGATCCTTTCATATATGAAAAATCACTTGATCACTTCAGGTGGCCTCTAAAAGCAGATAGGCCTCCGTGGTGCTGCGGGGAGAGATGCCACCACGGGAATACAAGCATGAAGGCGATATTTTCAAAGTATGATGCTGAATTCCGTTTTAACAATAGGAACCGTTCTCAGTCTCTGCGCAGCACTCACCATGTTGGATGAATCAGAGTGGGTTGGAGGGTGGAAGTAAGGCTCCCGGTATACCGGAGAAAGTGTGTTCTCCATGCAAGGTGCGAAGAAAAGAATGTCATCCAATTTGTCCCCAGGATCTTCAGAGGAACCAACACTAGGACTTGGTGGTGTTGGCATGGCAGGACATGGTAGGGCTGGTTCAGCGCGAGTCAGACTCATATGGTGAATGACGATGGGCCGTGAGAGACTGTGTTGGTTGGACGACTTGCTTAGCAGCGCTTTGGACTCATCTCTGCAACTCCACTAAGTCAGGCCCTACAGATTTCTTTTCATAAATGCCTTGTAATACCAATCCCTCAGGGTGACCCAAGACCATCAGCTGTCCTTGCTGCGGTAAAAAAGTCTGCACAGAGACTAATGTCCTGCAACATATGAATCAGCCCAACGGTTCCTGCTATGGGGATGGTCCACTCCTCCATGTGGAACACGACTTCGTACTTTCTAAAAGCCCTGCTCCCACTGATGAAGACGTTGAAATGGAAGATGAAGCATGGAGCCCTCCCAATTTGCCTGTATCTCAACCTTCCTCCAGAACGACATGTAGAACAATTCAAGGAAGACATGGCTTGAGGCCCTCCCAATTCCCCTATATCTCAACCTTCCCCACCTGCTACACCCCGTCCTCCTGAACGATTTGTACAACAATTTGAGGGATGCGCAGAAGCATTCCCTGGCAGGAAGACTTTCATGGACAATTTTTGGTCAGATCAGTATGCAGATCAAAGACGAGAAAACATTTATTATCCCTGGGCATCAAAGCAAGAATGGGCTTTTGCGTCTTGGATTTTACGTTCTCAACTTAGCATGGCGGCCATTGAAAGTCTTTTGTCCCTTGAGATCATAAGTGAACGAACAGTCTTGATATACAGTGACTTTCAAAATTGAGTCAATGTTTTGAGATTTTGAAGTGTTTGTTATACTTAGATTCCGACAAAACAAATATATCTATCATGAGCGGAAACTGTGTTGCTTATCCACTCTTCATCAGCCTCACAAATATTGACTCACGCATCCAAAGCAAGGCATCTCTTCATGCATACCTCCTACTTGCTCTACTCCCTGTTCCAAAGTTTTGTCACAAAACCTCTCGCATTTGTGGTTTATTACACGATCAGCAAGTACACCTAGCTCTCAATATCATTCTCATGCCCTTGAAGACTGCGGCAGCGGTGGGAGTGATGATGAGTGATCCTGTCGGAAATTTATGTTACTGCTTCACCCCAATCACCATATGGATTGCAGATACACCAGAGGAAGGTCTTTTAGCAGGTACAGGTTCAAAAGCCTCCCCGGTTACCACTGCTACATCCAAAAACTTTGGTGATCCTTATTGACATCCTCCCCGAACTGCAGAGAAAACTCTCACTGCAATCCACACCATTTGCTCAAAAGTTTTGCTAAATGATTACAAGGCTTTTCTCAAGGCTATCAAGCCGTTGGGGTTAAACAGTGTCATTGAGCCAGTTTGGATGGACTGGTTGTTGTCTCAGCTGTGTGAGTTTATCACCATTGAGGCACTACATCATTTTTTCCGTTTCGCTTGGGACCATGACATCAAATGGTGTACCACCATACTTGGGGCTGATGAGCTGGACTTTCGTTTCTCCCTTATCCAAACTCCTATGGGATATCGGGCATTCAATGAGGGTATCTCTCAGTTGAAGTAGGTTACCGGCCATGATCACTGTTCTGTCATGCGCTATCTTATAGGTGTTGTGGCTGGCGGTGTTCCTTGGACTGTCCTTACTGCCCTCTGTGCACTTCTAGACTTTTGCTACCTTGCTCAGGCCACAGCTTTCATAATGCATTCTCTCAATCAGGTTGCCCGGGCGCTTCAGGAATTCCATGACAACAAAGAGGCCATTATATGTCATGGTGCACAGGAAACCTGAGATACAACCATTTCAATGTCTGACTGATGGAAATCCATGGATATAGTCAATATATGTGAAATAAATTCAGAAAAATCAGGAAAAATTAGGGAAAGTACTACAGGATAGGGGGTAGCTGAGGGACTGGTTATGGACTGGTTATAACAGGTTTTTTGCAGTCTTTTGATTTTTCAAAAATCAAAAGACCAAGACTAAGACCAACAAAGACTAAGACCAAATAGGACTGATAATCAGTCCTGTTTGGTCTTGGTCCAGTCCAGTCCTGGTCTTTTTGCAGTCTTAGGACTGGACCTTCGAACACTAGAGATACCCAAGCTTGAGCTTCTCTAAAGTGTGGTCTCTGGTATCCGCCAATCTGGAGCAGCGATTCAATGGACAGCTGATGTAACAGAGCACACCCATGTTCAAGAAGTCAAGGTGCCAGCCTGGGCTAGCAACAACCAGAATTATTATTCTCAGATTGCCTGCCATCTCAACAGGTTGGACAAATGGCTCCAATTTGACATGGTGACTTCCATTGCAGAGCACCAAAATGAGAACACAGTTGTTAATGATGCTTCTAGGGACGACCAGGATGAGGACTCAAAGGATCATGAACCAGACACTGAAAGTTTTGTTCATTCTACTCTAATGCACCCTGTCGTCAACTATTTCACTGTTTCATCTGCCCTTCTTCAAGGATCTGGTCCTTCAGCTCCAAAGCCCCTCCATACATTTGCCACCCCAACTACTGCTTTCTGTCTGGCAAGGAATGTAGAATGCTCTGTAGGAACTCAGTAAACACTAGAGAACCTACAGTACAGAAAGAGACTCTAAGTAGTCCGCTATTTTGCTTATGTAATGGGTGGCTGTACCACTGTATACCATATAGGAATAATTCCAACAAGGAAGCCCTCGTTTCACTTAACTGTTTCTGAGGCCACTGCCATGTATGAGCTGCCCGACCTCGTTCCTGCACTTTCCTCTTTCTTTGAACAGCAGATTGGTTGTTTGATGCCCCCTGACATCAAACTGCAAATATGGTGCAAGCTACACATACAACAAAAGTTGTACCACAGCCAGGACCTTGAACCTCCCCAGACCCTCCGCACCATCCCCCCATCCAGGGAGAATCCCTACGGTCAATATGACTTGACCATCGTTAATTCAAACATTGAGAGTGACTGGCCAAAACAGGGATTGCTTAGGCACTCTGTTGCTCAGCTCCAGGTGATCTTCTGTCCCCTCCATTGCGACCTTTTCACTGTGTATGTCCAGCATTTCAACATCACATCCCGGGACAATCCTGCAGGTGTGAGTGCGGTTACTGGAATGCACCATTTAAAATGGGCGATGAAGGCAGATGGAGAACACATTGGAGAGATGATACCGGTCACATTCATTTGATCTGCAGCTCACCTCATTCCTCATTTTGGAGCTGAAGCACATCCGCAGTTGACTAAGTTGAGCAGTTACGAGCTAAGTACTGAGTTCTGGTTGAACAAGTATTGGTCGAAGGAGTTCTATTATGCACTATCACCTGATTCTATCTAGGACATAACTACAGGCTGTTCTCGCTATGCATTATGTATAGACAACATGTACTTAGGGAAGAGCACGGGTATACCCCTGGGTGTCCGGAGGTGTACCCATACCCATACCCGGCCAAAACCCGTACCCACACAAACGGGTATGGGTTTTCGCCGGGTATGTCTCTGCGGTACCTGTACCCATACCCATAGCGGGTTCTACCCGTAACCTGTGTGGGTATACCCACAACGGAGGGCGAGAGAAGGTAAGCGCTTGCGCTCATATGCGAAC
>JBBPRM010000103.1:0-29907 GCA_038092995.1 Xerocomus minutiporus | reverse complement strand
GCGGTAAAGCCCAATTCCTTGCTGGCACCTGTGCTATACGCGCTGCATATGCTCGCTGAAGACCTCCGGCTTGTAGTTCATCGGCATGATTCCCTCATATTGCTCGTCCCTTTGGTTTGCCAAATGGCTCACATAATAAGGCCAGAATGGGCGGATTACTGGAAGCGGCTTTGCCCCAACGTCGGACCTGGTTGGCCTTCACCCTCTACCGCGCGTACGTAACATGTCTGTTCATGGCCAGACCGAGCTGAATTGGTTCCAGGCGTCGAGATGCTCGACGATCGAATACCAGTTTGGCCGCCTGACATGGGCGCAATACTGTATGGAAGGATAAGCAACCCTGATTGGAAAATTCCGCCGTACGAGACGGCACGTCTGGCCTCCATGTTCAATATCCAGCCTTCATATGCATTTGGCAAAGTCGAACCGCTGAGTTCTCTTCAGCGTCTAACGACTGTATACCTCTGTCTTGCCGATAGCACGACCCCATCTGCGCAGCAAAGGGCCGAGATGACGGTTGAGGCCCTCGTGCGTATGTGGGGCACGGCGAAAAAAGGTCATTTATTCTTGGACAGCTTGCCTCTGGGCATTGCCGCACCTCTGCGTGAAGCTATCCGAACCTGCCAACTTTCACCGCCACCTCACTGGCAATCAGAGCATTACGAACTCATTGGTCGACGCGACCTAGCGTTTAGCGTCGCGGCGGTTCAACCTGTCATTTCGCAACAAGGGATTTATCAGTCTGCGGAGACGTACATGGTATAGTTCGTGCGTGTGGTCATTGTCATGTACTGATCCGTTTGCAGACTTGTCATCGTCGAACGACCATAAATACGTTGGTCGAACAAGCAAAAGTTGCGAGCGCAGGCGAAGTCGACGCACTCTCTGGCGTGGAACTGGGTCTGAAATCGTTTGCAAGCATACGCTTTGGACAGGATCGTCGATTAGAAGAAGTAGCGCGTATGCTGTGCTCGTCGAAGATTCCATCCGTCCGGCTCATCGAACGGCCAGATTTGAAGTGAGCGGTGGAAACTCTCTGCCAGACGAGATGATATTCATTTTTTTGCAGCGAGCATGACCAAGCCAAGGAACAGCAGCACCAGGTCGTGCGGATCGCAGAAAGGACGCTGGCCTTGCCTTATGGCAGAGCAATGTTTACCTTTGGCTCAGTGCTCACGGTCACTCGCGAAGCATACGTCATTCCTAAACTGGAGTATCAGATCAGGATTCAGCCTTCCAATGCCATCACTGGACCCGAACTTGGCAAGATACCTCTCGAGTGTACGAATTGGGGAGAATTCCACAACGGAGTCGCCGCAGGCTTGCGGATCGCCCCTTGGGCGCGAGGCGTGGAGAGTTCATGGATCGCTTTCAACAAACCTTCCGAGTTGACTCCGGAGCACGCTGGGTTCCTGTACGGACTTGGGTTGACGGGTCATCTCAAGGAAATGTTGACCTGGCATACATTTGGATATCTCACTCCGAAACACGATCTGACATCCATTGGCGTCCTCCTTGGTTTGTCTGCGGCGAACGTCGGGTCCGGAAACACGCACGTCACGAAATTACTAGCCGTTCATACGCCCGCGTTGCTCCCAACGCCAACGGTCGATCTCAATGTCTCTCTCATGACCCAAGCCGCTGGGCTGTCCGGGGTCGGACTTCTCTACCTTGGCTCAAAGGACCGACGTATGGCCGAAGTCTGTCTCAACCAAATCAGTCGCAAGGACCTCGTGCAGCCTGATCTCAGCAACGAGCACAGGGAAGCATACACCTACTCTGCCGCTGTTGCCTTTGGGATGATCATGCTCGGAAAAGGGTCACCTATCCCTGCGGATATGGCTTGTCTACACCGACTACGTGTGCTCATTCACGGAGAGACGAAATCCATTAGCGCAGGACGCCACCGTCCTACGTTTGATGTCAACATCACATCGCCAGCTGCGACGATAGCGTTGGGCATGATGTACCTAAAGACAGAGCAAAAAGACGTTGCTGATATTCTTGAACTTCCGAGCACGGTCATTGAGCTGAATCGCATCCAGCCGAGCTTCCTGGTCATGCGCACGATCGCAAGGTCGCTGATTATGTGGAACTCGATCGGATCGACCTCAGACTGGCTCATGTCTCAAATTCCGGAGCCTATCATGACGGCCATGCAGGATCACATTGCGAACAAGCAGCCCGCGGACGATGCGATCGAGTTGGCCTACTTCAACATCATCGCTGGCCATTGCTTTGCCGTTGGATTGAAATATGCTGGCACCGCTAGACATGAAGCATACATTATGTTGTCGAATTATTTCGACCTATTCAGTCGATTTGTTGCCACGAGCGGTAAGTCTCCTGGTTGGCGTCGTCGCGATCATGTGTGACGGATGTCTAGGTCCCTCTTTCGACCACAAAATCAAACGCTCGGCGGTGCGAGAGGGTCTCAACCTCATTTCGATTGCATTGTGTATGGTCATGGCAGGTACTGGCGAGATCTCGTGCTTGAGGCGACTCAGATATGCGTTCGGGATGTATCACCAGGCTTTTAGGTACGGCGTGCATGCGGCAACACATATATCGCTCGGTTTACTGTTCCTTGGGGCCGGTCGATTCACTCTGGGTACTTCCGATGCAGCCATTGCGTGTATGGTCGCCGCCTTCTTTCCTCGCTTTCACCACGTCTCGTCGGACAACAAGAGCTACCTTCAGGCGTTACGACACTTGTGGGTTCTTGCGGTAGAACCTCGCTGCCTTGTCGCCCGCGACGTCACCACACGTGAGGCGGTCTACCTCCCCGTCAAGATTACGACAAAAGAAGGGAATGAGAAGGGTGTAACACAACTCATCTCTCCCACCCTCATACCGGACTTTGGGAAGCTCGTGTCTATACGGATTGATACGCCGCGCTACTGGCCATTCTTTGTGGACTTTGAGAACGTTCCAGAACACAAGATGAGTTTCTTGAGGACCCAAACTCTGTATGTCAAACGTCGAACAGCGTTCCTCAGTTACACCGAAGATCCCAGAGGGAGTAGGAGTTTATTCGTTCGCTCTGGCTCTTCTGCTGGCGATGCCGCTACTCTTGATTTCCCACAGTTGACGGATGCGAAAGCCCACCCTGCCAGTGACCTCACCCATTTCATCTCTTCATTTTCAAACGACACACTCTTCCTCGCATTTGCGGATTATTTCTCACGTGACGATGGGGAGACACCCGACGAGAGGACCTTCCACGCATATTGCCACGCGACCCTCTTAGACAGCATCCTGCAAGACAAGATAGAAACACTGCAGTCGCATCTCACACTGTACCAATATCGCACGCAACCACAGTCCACATCTCATTTTCACCTTCGCCTGCAAGACCTCCGATTTGCGGTCGACTTTTACAGCAAGGTCTTTGATCGTCGGTTCAGCGGCCGAGCAGAAAACAATCCCCGACCGCCGCTCATTCGCGAGAACACCGTATCGGGTGCGCTGCAGGCCCTGGACGAACGCCTTGGCAAAGTCCAAGACCACCCCAAATTTGTCGTGGCCCTCGGCCACTACGCCCGCGGCGAGCCCGTCTTTGAATCCGAATCCGAGTCCGAGGGACACGTTTCCCGCTGGCTCGCGTGGTACCTCGCGCGCAACGGCGTCCCGTGCGCGTCTCTACTTGTGATCCTGCGCCAGCTCGCGCGCGATGCGCACATGCACAGCGCGAGCCGCGCGCCGCCTGAAGGGACTGCAGACGTACGATCGCTCGACGTGGGGATCAAGGAGGTGTTGCGGGGTACGGGGACCAAGATGACGAATGCGTTTGGGTCTGGATGGTCGGGGGCGTCGCTGGATCGCGTCGTGGATGCGTGGCAAGGGGTGGCCTAGCGGTGTATTGTATGTTGCACGATCGAGACCAACGTGAGCGAATTCGTGTCATATGTGACGCCCTGGGGGAAAGTGGCGCACTCTCGTGGGGTGAGTAGTGATCAGAACATGTCGGCAGGATGTTGGTTCTTGGACATCATCGAGTCATGGAGACACTTATGCATAGATCGAGACCCTATGGAATCCGGGAATCGACCGGTCTGGATGCACAGATGCCTGAGTGGATTGAGCCTGGGGGCCATGAGAGCTCAGGTGCCACTGATTTGAAACGCGTTTCAAGGCCTGGCAGTGCAGTGGGAAAGAGATTGAACGTCTGAGAACGCCACTCAAGTGCTGCCAACTGCGCTGACGTCCCGGTAGCAGGCGAATGTGCCAGTGTTCAAACGTTCAAGCTTTGAGGGTACTCATCCATCAATGGTATCTGTTTGATTAGCAACCCGCGTTTGTCCGTGAGTGAACGGACGCCACCGTTGCACAGCCTTGGATCTGATGAACAGTTCGCGCCCAGAAAGTTTCTCATCGTTTCCCCATGAATATCTTTCCCAGAGCTCAAGTGTTCACAGCCAGATCTAACTCGCCGCGTCACATCAACAATTCCACCTGGGTGTAAACAAAGATTCGCTGTCGGGACTGTTTTTGCGTTGCAAATAAATGAAATATATTTGAATTGTATATGTGGATCAATACCAGCCCTTTGGCAGCTTTTCCGATCGGTACTAATTCTACATGATAGGTTCCGATAACTGAATAAATGTTAAGAGCATTGCTAAATCTACAGCAAGACAAAATGAGGATGAGAGATTTACATCCGAACTCAGTACAAAGGCCGTTGGAAACCGGCAGGTTTGTGAAGACCCTGGTCGATGGCGTAGGCGCGACGCTGCCCAACGGCGTCGTTTAGCCTGTCGAGCATGGTGACGGTTGTCTCCCAGTCTACACATGCGTCGGTGATGCTAACACCGTATTTCAGGCCACAGGGCCCTTCGGGAGGTACCTCTTGGCGACCAGCGTTGATATTTGATTCGATCATGACACCGGTGATCGTCCTGTCACCAGCAACAAGCTGTGAGCAGATGTTATCAACGACCTTGGGCTGGTTGTTGTGGTTCTTTTGCGAGTTGCCGTCTGATGATATCCTAAGTACACAGGCCGTCACAGTAGGGAAAAGCACATACGGCTGCAATCGACCATGATGCTCGGGTGGTTTTTGGGACGAGCCTTGGCTATTGTTGTAGCGGCTGCCACGACATGCTCGGATGCGTAGTTTGGTCCTTTGGTGCCTCCACGGAGGATGATATGAAGATCCTGGTTTCCCCGTGTCTTGACTATTGCGGCAAGACCGTGCTCAGTTACACCCATAAACGCATGGGGGTTTGAAGAGGAGCGCATGGCATCAATAGCGACCGAGACACTGATCCAGAACACGTGATCAAGATAACTAGAGTTTGATAGCAACGGGGATCTTACCTTCCATCAGTACCATTCTTGAAGCCGATGGGGAAAGAAACACCGGAAGCGAGTTCCCGGTGTAGCTGAGATTCGGTTGTTCTGGCACCGATAGCACCCCAAGAGATGACTGAAAAGGATGACATGAGACGATGTGGGGTAACCGTGAGAGAGGGCCGCTTACGATCAGCAATGTACTGAGGAGAGATGGTATCAAGAAGCTCTGAACCGACCGGTACACCGAGTTCGGTCAGATCGCAAAGGAGCTGTCTCGCAGTCCGGAGCCCTTTGTTGATCTGGAAGGATCCGTCGATGTCCTGAACGATGGCACGTTGAGCAAGAAATGTAAGCGCAGAACAGAAAGACATACAGGGTCATTGATCAAGCCTTTCCAGCCGACAGTCGTTCTTGGTTTCTGGGGAGGAAATCAGCTAAGAAAGAGTTGAGGTATTGATCTACATACTTCGCTGTCAAGAGGATGAGTCGGGAACACGTTAATGAAAGGAATGGGCTCACAAGTAAGCACGCATGACGATCAGCAAGTTGTCCCACGTGGGAAGTTTGGCCCTGAGAAGTTTGGCATACGCTATGGCTTGTTCGGGAGAGTGTATGGAGCAAGGGCCGACGATGACGAGTACTCGGTCATCCTGGCCAGCCAGGACGCGTGCAGAATTGTACCGCGCAGAGGCGATAGTGAGCCTCGAAGCCTCGGAAGGGGTAATCTCGTGCCTGAGCAAAGCAGGTTGTACGAGGGGGTCATACTGATTGGAAGCGAGTAAGTAATGACCAAGGAGACGGGGGATGGCTTATGTGCATACCCCGATGACACGCCTGTCTTGCATGTAGTCCTGGAGCTGTTTGTCGTCTTCGGGGAAGGGGGTGACGGTGTGGGAGTACATTTCGGTTGCTCTGAAGGTGGGAGGATGAGGGAGTGAGTTGACTTGGAACCGAGCAAGGAGTGGTCTTTTTATACGTCTTTGGCTTCGAGTCAAATATAAGATTCTTCTCTTGATATCGATTTCCCTAATTGGATCAGTTTGCCCACGCAGTGTGATGGAGACCAGCAAAATTGCCGTCGCGCTCAATCCAGTGCCCGGATTTTGTGTCAAATCAAGGGCCACTAGCGACGCTCCGATTCACCTCACAGCTTTAGACCAGCCTCAGAGTTTTCACGTCGAAACGGGTCTAAAGATTTTCGTAAATATTGCTTGGGATCCAAATGTTCCTCCTCCGCCATCAGCAACCGACGATGCGATACAGCGCGCAATGCAGGGCCTGGACATTGACCAGTCCAACCCGGACGCTTGGTTCATCCCAATCGTACTCTCCGATGCACACCAAGATTCTGACAAAGGTTGGTATCACTCGTCCTCTGTCCATCCGCCATCCCCGGTGATCCCCCATAACTGACTTTCTCCATCAGCCGGAAAGTCAGCCATTGTTTTTGATTGTGTACTCAATCCGGCCATCAAATCTCGCGTCCTCAGAGATCCCGAGTTCAAGAACTTCATCATCGGTATTCCATTCGCTTATACATCTCATTTCCGAACTCATCGCCTCTCCAGAACTTGCCTTTCAACGCATTGAGGCGCAAACAGCTTTGATCCTCTCCCGGCAGATTAGCACACCCAACATAGCCTCCAAGGGTAAACCTCGATCCCGTCGGGTGCTCGTACCCACAGGGCTGTTTCCACCTGATCACCTGCATCGCCGAGCACCCCTGACACTCGTCCAAGAAATCCCAGAGCGCCCCACCGGTGAGAAAGCATCGCCCAAGGGCATCCTGAAAAAGTCCCCGGCCTCTCAATCTCAGCTTCCCATATGGTCTTGGACGCAACAAGGTTCGACTATCCGCATCGTTTTCAGCGTACCTGGTGTTGTAAGCAAATGATCACTGCCTTGTCAGCTATGCACCCTGGGTAACAAACCGTTCTCCATTGCAACATAGACACATGCAATCATTCCGGATTGCACGCTTGATGTTGAACCAAGGCGCATCCTCTTGCACGTTCCCGCCTTGTACGACCTTGACATGAACCTCGAGTTTCTGGACTCGGAGCTCAATTCGATATTTGAAAAAAACGGCACTGCTGATGCGGCTCTCAGATTGAAGCGCCTGCGCAACTTTGACGTGGACGACGCGAGAGCTGAGTGGCGTGTCGCTGATAAAGCGATCGTATTGTTGGCATGATCGGTAGTAAGCTATTTCACAGCTTCCCGGAATGCCAAGTCTCATGCTATGGCTTAGAATTACATGGCGGTGCAGTACCGTGAGCGCTGATTTTCGACTTTTGAGCCACATGGGGAGGTATCTCGTAATCGCCATCTATTGAACCATGTGTACTCACTTCGTTTCTACCGTCATTGCCTCTAATATGACTTGTCCTTGACTACACTCATTTCGCTTTTGAAAATGCGAACAGCGTTGTCCTAAACGATACAGGCTACTCACTTACATGGCGGGCTTGGCGAAAATCACAATTTGCAGTGATCTTGCCAGTCTGATCAGACCAATTGGCCGGCAGAACCCCTTTGCCGATGTACCGTATCATTTCTGAATCCCAATGCAGTAGCAACCATTCCATGCATTAATATGAGCTGTTACGCCAGCTAGTGGACCCACCATCGCCTTACCACCGACATGGTGTTTCTCTTCCCTCCGACGAATCCAAGGCGCAAATTACAGAAAGTGTCTGCTGACCGAAAGTGTCGATTGTCAGACCCGGTGTCGATGGCTTGCCAAATCCGCGCTGCATCGTCTTCCATATCTAAACGAAAAGAGCAATGGTACGTCTTTGTCCGTACTGGAGGTGCCCCGAATCCGCGCATCGGTGGTTCGTGTGCTGCCACTCGGAAACTCGAGAATCCAAGGTTTCGTCAAGTGTGGGGACGCTCGGAACTTATACCGTGGCAGGTTGGTTCCCTTGGTCTTTGCCTGTATCATGTGTCGCCATGTGGGACTCCCCCACTGCAACGTTGCCGCTGACCATGCGTTTCGCAAGAGAACTTATCTTCTGATCTTGGACATCAGATTTGGGGACGAGCGGGGCCGGGGACCTCGGATGTTCATTATCGGCGGACGTGGTGCGCCCGTGCGCACAAAATAGTGCGGCGGTACCGCCAGTGGGCTCTCACGACGACAACGGAAGTCCTGACCGTCACGTGCAAAGTTCTCTTTCATACTTGATGCTCGTTCACGCTCAATCGCCAGTGCAATTTTGTCCCCCTCCGCTACGCTATGCGGCACCGAGTCTGGTGATCGACGGAGCACTCGGCAGGGGGTGAATCAAGCTCCATGATGGAAACAGCCCCGGGCTGAATATATGGTTGAACCATCTTCATTTACACGACAGTTTCATGGTGAGTTTTGGTCACTGCACATGGAGATCCTTGACACATGACCTCCAAACGTGCCTTTGGTCCATATGGGTCCACTTTGAAGCGTATCATCATGCTATAGGCACAACGTCTTACCACAATGGTGCCGTGGAGATTACCTCCGGAATTCTTTGGCGAGTATTCTTATTTACTCTTGCTATCACATAGAGGTGATCACGTCGAATATCAAGTCCATTACACGCAGACAATGAACGCGAAATCTATGGCCCCACGAAAACGAGAGACATACCAACTGTCTGTGTCCAGTATCAGACCTTCATGAAAGCGTCTACCATCCCTTCAAAGTCTGCAATGCGAGAAAGCATCAGCCAATCCTCGGTCCGCAGATCGACGACGCACCTTGACATGTCTTTCTGATTTGTTTCAAGCCCTCGAGCCGACCCTGTTCGCGAGCGTGGACGTGCTCTACCGTCTCTTGGTGTTTTCTGACAGACAACGCCTAAAGAATATGAACGACGAGTCTATGCCAGGTGGAGCAATGATATAGACCACAAGCGTTTTCTGTGCTTCGATGATCTTGACCAAGACCTGCCGCTTCTTGTCCTCGAGCGCAGCGTATTCCAACAGGAAATCTTGGTAGGTTCCTTCCCTATACACAGTAAATCATGCATATCAGCGCATATATGCGCGCCTCACATGTCATGAATGATCTGCTCGAGTTCGCTCTTTTTCCGATCGACCTGTTTCAAGCGTGAATATACGGACGAGGCGAGAATCGAGCGTGCGGACGTGTTGGTCCAGCTCGGCTTGCGCCGCTCTCAGAAATCTTTTCTGTTTTTCCCTTTTCTGTTTCTGCCATGTCACTGTGTGTGCGTGTATGTATACGCGCAACGATGTGGATCAGGCGCACGCACCCTTGAACTCGGCGACGGCTTTGGCGTACACCCTGAGCGGATATCAGCCAAGTGCAGCGGCTTGGATGTGATACGTACTCGAGCTCCCGATCGTCGCTGTCTGCTACCTTGCTGCACTGTGACAGCGCGTCGTCGTCGTCCAGGACGTTGATCGAACGTCTGTTGGGCATGTTCTGGTTCAGTGAAGAGGAGCAATGCGATCACGTGGTAGCGACAATGTAAAACCTAGACACGACGAGCAAGCTATGTGGCGGCGTCAACGCGTCCAGCGTCCGAAACATGTCCAAAAGCCCAGCACTCTCCTCGACACCCGCCAGCTCCACCTTTTGCCACGGCAGCCACACCATCACGTTGTTGCCCTGCTCGAAGCGGTCGATGCTGCTCACGGGCGATCGCCCGCCCTGCGTCGGCGCAAAATGAAAGACGACGACGTAGGTGCCCAGTGTGAGATCCCCACCCGCGAGCGGATGTCGTCGCGTCAAGCGGCAGAGCGCCAGTCCCGACCGCGGACCGGACATGAAGCGCGCTCGTTCAGATACCTTGACCACGTCGAGCACGCGTAAAATGCGGAGCTGCATGTCGGACCCAAACCGGGTTCCCGCCTCGATCTTGTGTTCCATCTGCCGTTTCCACAGTACAAAGTCGGTCTTGGTGCACGAGATGCGGTGGTTGAAACGTTCCGCCAGACCGCCCCTGCCACGTGTTTGGAATGGGAATACGGAGCGAGAGGGATGACGACGCACCGAAGGTACTTGGGATCTTTGTTGCGGGAACGTTTGTCTGGGCTGATCATCACACCTCGTTGGAGTTCTCGATCGGTCGCCGATACGAAGTTATGCCCGTGTTGCTGGAGAAACAAGGAGAGCAACTCTGCACCTGTACCTTCTTTGGTTGGATCGGTGGCCAGGGCAACACTTGTCGTGAGGATCGTCTTCATGGGCTTGGTGGGTGATGGAGGGCGATGCACGGGGAGAGGTGGCGGTGGTGCCAGTGGTTTCAGTGGCACTGTCGGTTTCGTTGCAGGGATGGGTATTGGAGGGGGTTTCAGGATAGATTTGAGTTTCTCTTGGGGCACGTCTGGTGGCTTTCGTACTGGTTGAAGCGAATTTAGGGCAGTCTTGTTTGACGGCTCTGTTTTGGTTGTCTGTGGTGCGGTAGGAGCCAAAGACACATACCTTGAGTGGTTTATCTACCTTTGCTGCACGGGGAGGGTGTGCAAATGATGAAGGCTTCTTCGACACCGACGGTTTGCTGGGCCCAGCCTCTGGTTCTCTCGAGCGAACGTCCAGAAACGGGTTCCGTGGTATTTCATGGCGTGGAAGAGAGACGGGTTTCTTTCCAGCTGGGTCTTTGGGTTGCGCAGTAGGGGATTTGTCGAAAGCAGAGACAAACTTGGTGATGCTCTCTGGTGGCTTGTAGCGCGACGAAGTTGACTTGGGCTTTTGGAAGCCGTCCGGTCCTTGTAGTCGTGGTTTCTTGGTGGGGCGTTCCATGCAGAAATGGGTAGACGTCCATTTGTGGTCATAAATACTCAACGTTCCACGCGATATCGGTCGGGTCAAAGCGTTCATATCCCTCTAGTATGCAGGTTGACCAAGGAATTGGAAGCACCTTGTCTATGGCTCTCATGACACTCATCCGCGATTATCATGTCGGGTGAGCCTCCCCGTAAATCAATCACCACAGTCTCAACATAACCAAAGGCTGCGAGCCTGCGAACATACCCAGCCTCTTATGATAAAGAGGGTGGTCAGTATATTCTCCTACACTATCCTCTGTTCGTGTGCCATTCTCTCCTAGGACTCATATCAGTTGGTGAACCAACATTGAAAATGACTAGTCCAGACGCAATGGCCCTCGCTGCGACGGGTGACCCGGCGATTGCAAAATCGTGCTCGTTTGGCACAGCACAGGAGATGAAGCTTTCCCGGAATCAACTGGGCATACAGTCCGGTTGCGGGGTGATCGGTAACCCGGTACGCGTCTTATCGGCTCATGGATGACCCATGCCGTTTTGTAGGGTACGTTCGTTTGGTGATGGTAAGCACTGCCGCACGAAGGGATCCTCACCAAGTACATAGCAAGATATGCTTTAGAACTGAGCAGCGATCTGACAGAGGATCGCGTGCAAAACACTTTCCGGATTCCCATCTTGCGCTGCCGGTGATCAAGAAGACAGATTGAAGCAGGGGCGACTACCGTTATGACGGGGCACACTGTGGGCATTCACATTCGTGTGACAAAGGATGACATTGACAGTGAGACACCACATCTGTTGAGCGGTCTAACAACGTAACGTTTTGACGACGCTTTTGCACGATTCCTGAGCACCGATTGGTTCGCCTAGGTTCGCCTGCAGCCAAATGAATGGAGTTGCCGATGGGCACTATATATGGATGCCCAGGACTTGTCCAAAGACTGTCCAAAGACACTTTTCGTTGACAGATGCACGTTCGCAAACGGTAACGACCGAACTGCTTTGACTCATCGGTAAGGGTGTCATATGCCTCGACATGGAAGCGATTGCTAGGAAATATACAGAAGGCTGTGTTGATCTTGCGGGCTGGTGAGGATGTCGCGATGATTTGCCCGGGTGGAGACAGGGGCTAAGTATAGAGGAAACGTCCAGTAAGAAAGAGCGGGCGACGGATTCAAGAAACAGTTTGCAGGTACGTGGGAGATGGTTCTGGCAGATGAGAGAAGGCTGGCACAGATTGCGGAGGTGAGTCGACGGGCATATGAGGGTCATCAAGGGACCGCTTCCGGAAGTGAAGGAGGGCCCGGTACTCGTGCTGACGCCTTGAGCGCATTGCCTCTCGTCGGTGGGTCTATTTGCCACTGCCGGGTCCGGACGATGACTGCGCAAGTACCAGCTTGGTGACACGGGGTGCGGATCGCAGCACTTGCGCAAGCTGAGGCAGTACATTCCCCAAGACACGGCTGTCGGTACGACCTCAGACATTGGGTACTACTACGGTTCTTCGAGTACACCGTGCCGGGTACGCGCACTGTTATGAGGTCACGTGTATTTGAGTAGCGGTGCGACACAGCCTTTCAAAGGGCGATATCGAATTGAGGTGTCATTGGTAGACGATCAAATTTTCGTATTTCGTTCGTCCGTCGTTCGTTTGTGGGCTTTTCTCTGTTTCTTTCTGCGTCTCGAATGAAGCTCCAAAAGTTCTTTGGTCGTGACAAGCTAAAACCCGCAAAGGTGACGCCCCTCGGCAGGGACGTGGACGCAGCAACGCAGCCCATCATTGAAGATGAAAGTACACTTTCTACACCTTTGAATTTCTGTTCTGATTATCCTACAGGACGCTATAATCGCGCACCACGGCGCTTTCGCTACACCAACACCACCACCGCAGCCCCTCCGCGATGCCCGCGCCATTATTACCAGACCATCCAACGATGAGCACTGGGACATCCTTCCGTCGGGCCCAGGCGACGACACCGTTCGTGTTCCGAGTCCACGCGCACAACAACAGCACTTCATGGCGCCCGTCATACCCTCCCGTTCGTCGTCTCTCGGCTCCCTCCCCCACTCGGGAAACTCGCCACAGATCCCGACGACCGTCCCCATCTCTCCCCGCTCATCCTCCCCATTCAGCATAAACTCCAACAACATCGCCGTCCCACGCACTCTCAGGGCTGATGACCGCGCCCTCAGGAAAAGATCCCCTCCAGTACAAAGCGCCGTGCCTGCCATGGGCGTGCTCAGGGCATTGGAGCCACATCAGGATCTTCTCCCTATACAGCATCCATCGGATCTATCCGATGACCATCACAACTTCACAGATCCAGTCCGGATAGAAGGCAAAAAGGAGCGAAAAGGCTTCTGGGACGGTATGTTACGCGACAGGGAAAAGGACAAGTGGAGGCAGGAAAAGGAGCGGGATAGGGACAGAGAACGGCTCGATCGCGCGCGTGACACTCGCCGTGAGGACGATATCAGCGCCGCCGAGTTGACACGCATGATTGGTATACCATCTTCTGTATTCAATGTCCCCGTATTAACCCCCTTTCTATTAGGGTACCTCACCGCGACTGCCTCAGAGGACTGGTCCATCGTCCTCGAAGTCTGCGAGAGAGCATCCGCCAACGAAGCAAATGCAAAGGAAGCAGCCAGAGCACTTCGGCGTGAATTCAAGCAAGTCTTGTTTTGCTCCCTATTTCTACCTTTTTTCATAACGTTTATTTCTACAGGTATGCCGAACCGAAAGCGCAATTAGCTGCTGCCAGGGTATGCACCATGTGTCGCTCCATTTACCTCAATCTCATCCTTTCTTACCCAACAGTTATGGGCAATCATGCTCCGAAATGCTTCAGATATCTTCATCCAACAGATCTCTCAGCGAAAATTCATCGAGATGCTTGAGGATGTTCTCACATCACCTCGGACATCACCCGTTGTACGCGAGCGATTGATGGAGGTACTTGCTGCTGCTGCCTACATAACATCCTCCCGTAGGTTGCTCGTTGACGTCCACAGCCACGACTCATCCATCGAATCAGGATATCAGTTGGTTGGGAAAGACAAGGATGGTTTTCGCGCTCTCTGGTGCCGGTTGAAACCTGCAGACAAGCCCGAAGCAGGAATCCCTTTCGATACAGAGGATGCGATGTTCAGCCCTCCGGTTGTTTCTCTCCCACGACCGCCTTCTCAGTATTCCCTTGAGACTCCAATTTTTGCAGAGACGTACCCCCAGGATGATTTGTCCACCACACCACCTGGGTCGCAACCCCCTCCGGTATGTATCTGCTATAGCGTTTTCTGCTTTGAATTAAATTTCATGCGATCATCAGCTACAGAGCCGTCGACGCTACCAGCAGCAACGCGTCATTCCCCCTGAGGAGGATATACGGCGTTTGTTCCAGGAGTGCAAAATAGCCCGCGGGAACGCCGATCTGCTATCGCAAACATTGGCTTTTGCCAAACCAGACGCTCTTGATGCTGATTTGCTTCCTGTGAGCTCACCACCTATTTATCGTGTCCGATATTAAAACTTCTCGCAGGAATTCCTTACCAAATGCCGGGCGTCCCAGGAGCTAATTTACACTCAGATATCTTGGGCATCTGCAGGCGCAGAACGCTCTCGAGTTGAAAGAGCTGCGCGCCGGCATACTCGCACACATTCAGTCACGCACGGGTCACAACAAGATCTACTTGCAGATACGGAGGACGCGCCAAACGAACTCACAACAGAAGAAGAGTTGCTGGCCGCCCTGCTAGATGCAAATGAATCTCTTGTTTCAGCCTTGTGGATGTACGACGACCTTGCAAGGGTTGCGACTGAACGAGCTACGGAGGAGAAGAGCAAGAGAGAGGTGAAAATGGATAGACGGGTGAGTTCTATCCTATGCTCATGTTTTATTCGTATTCAGGTCGACCCCGCAGCAATTGAACGATGACTTTGTAATCGAGCCGTCGGGTGGTCCTGTCGGCTCTTCTGATCCGCTTCCATCTCCGACCACTGCAGCACCGCATCAGCATTTCGAGTTGCCAACTGTCGTGCCTTCGGCATATCACCCTCTGCCGATTCCACCTAGTCTTGTGCCGAGTGCATTGGCCCAGAACCAACCTGCTGGTCTTCTTTATGGATCGCAAGCGAACACACCGACGCTTCTTGCTCCCCCTCACCCACTTGGACCCCGTTCCCCGGCGCAAGTCCTAACAACGTCTCGTACGCCTTCACCAGACCGGATTACTGCTAGACATGGTTCAGTGGACAGTGACAAGGAGCATATATCAGATGTGATAGAGCGGGTGACTATCGAAGATGATTTATCCAACAGCGACGATGACACCCATACTCCTATCCGGCTGAGCGCCAAGGCACTTGGAAAGCGGCGGGTCATTGAGGACTCAGATGGTATGTTTTGTTGTTCGACGAGTTGTTGGTGCTGACGAACCTCTTTCAGACGGCGAGTCGAACGCTGCGTTCCTTGGCAGGAATGACCGGTACCGGGATTCTGTGGCCGACTCTGATTCGGACGACGTCGGTCTTTTGCCTAGACGTCAGCCTACACGTTTTGTTTATGATGCTGCTGCTGAGCGCACGGAGCAACACCTCCGAGAAAGACGCCTGGTTAACGGCGTGCATTAGTTGCTGTTTCTCTCCTGCCTTCTAGATTCCTTTTCCTCAGAACTCTACGCACGCAATATGTTGTACATTAGTTTTGTAGTTGTCTTTTACTTGGGACCTCTATTTATCGTTCATTTTTGCGTCGAGGCTGTTGTTTGGCTGTGTGTGCCCATCCACCGCCAACACCGAACGTGAGCGTTTCACGTTTCTTGTTCGCACTACTCACGACCAGACGACGATGTCAACCGTAAAGAAAGAAAACGCTGATTCTGACCTTTACGGAGGCAAGCCCTCCTACAACGTACCCGGGATGAGCTCACATCTCCACACAGATTTGTACGACGACGAATTCACCGTTCCTTTAGACGACGAATATCAGTCACCTGTAGATCCATCTTCCTCCTCTACACTGGACAAATCTTCCGAATCGACACCGACGACGACCACTGCGACAAGCATCAAGACTGAGCATTCCGGAAACGGCACGCTCCCCGCTAGGCCCGCACCCAACGACTCCCCAGGGTTATCCTATTCCGCACAGGTAGCAAAGCAGTTCTCTGCCTACCAGCAGACGCCCAGTCAGGAGCGACAGCAGCGGACTGCTCTCCTCACGAATTCCTCCGCGGCCCCGTCCACAGGATCTGCGGACCACAATTCCCAAGACAGACCGATACGACCCTCGGAAATGAAAGACGAAGGGTAAGCTGTTCTTCTCCTTGCAACCGATGCAGTGGTTACTCGCCCTCCTCGGTTCGCCCGCACACCGAACATGCACTTGCACTGTACATGTCTTTCGAGTATTGCCCGTGATAGTGTCATGGACGTACGAAAGAGTCTTCTTACGCCGTACATGCTCATGCTGCTCGCACTTGCGCCTTTTTTTTTACCATGTTTAATTGCCACGCTAATCTGCCGCTCGACTCGCTATTTCTCTTGATTACTGGCCATCTCTTGATTACTCTGGTCGCTACCTCTATCTCTGGTCGCTAATCACTTTTTGTCTCGATTTCACGATACCCCATACCGCTGGACCGCGACGACGCACACATTCCTTGTCACTCACTGCTCTACTCTAAATAACTCAATTGCCTACGGAACCCGATAGCAAAATGTTCATTGGCGGCCTTAGCTGGGACACTACAGATGGTATAGCGCTCATGCATGCAGAATCGAATCCCTTTGTCGCTGACCCGTTTGTGATTCCTTTGCTTGTCTGAGCAGAAGGTTTGAGGAATTACTTTGCGGAATTTGGCAAGGTGATCATTTTGGCGTTGTATAAGCTGGTAGGCTGGTGATGCGGTACTGACAATGTCTCGAAAGGTGGATGCGTGTACCATCATGCGCGACCCCGACGGCAGGTCAAGGGGTTTTGCCTTTCTTACGTTCGAGGAGCCAGAGTCTGTGAATGCCGTCCTTGCTCGCCATCACATTCTCGACGGTAAATCGGTAAGAATGGCCGCTTTCTTCGTCCTATTGATCTTGACTTTTTCACAGATTGATCCGAAACGCGCCATTCCAAGAGAAGAACACTTGCGGAATACACGCTATTTCGTCGGGGGCCTTGCTCCTACCACCACTGCAGACTCGATGCGCGAGTACTTTTCCACCTTTGGCAAAGTCATCGATACCACGGTGATGGTGGACAGGGATTCTGGCCGCTCCAAAGGCTTTGGATTCGTCACATTCGAGGATGCGACGAACGCGGACCAGTTTGTTGGCAAACTGGGTCTCATCCTGGACGACAAACAGGCACGTCATTTCATCACTCGACGGAACACGCCAATGACGGCCATAGATTGAGGTCAAGACGGCGCAGCCGCGCAGTCAACGCGACCAAGCGCGCAACACTAGCCGTGAACCGTATTTCAACGATCAAGATTCGCGCACGCCGTCTGTGCCGACGGTGCCCTTTCATGCGCAGCAAGCTGGGAACCCGGCCGCGTCCATGATTTACCAACGCATGGCGAACCAGATGCCCATGACCAACGCCGGGGGCATGAACATGATGAACCCGATGATGATGAGCATGATGGGCGTAGGTGGCATGGGTGGTATGCCGGGGATGGGCGGCATGGGCGGCAACATGGGCGCGATGAACGGGATGGGCGGCATGGGCATGGGTGCAGGGATGATGGGCGGCATGGGCCCCATGGGCGCGATAAACCCCATGGCGATGCGGATGGGCATGAATGGGCCGATGGGCATGGGGATGATGGGGCAGCCCGGCGCGATGGGCATGGGCAATATGGGTGCGCGGATGAGGCAAGGCATGGGCATGGGTATGGGCATGGGAGGCGGGCCGATGGTCGGTGCGGGCATGGGCGCAAACGCGGGACGTATGCCGATGAACTCGCTGGGTCCCTCTCGGATGACGACTCGCGGACAACATGCCTTTCACCCTTATGCGCGCTAGCAGTTGGATATGAGCTTGGTGACACTGCTATCTGTACTATATATCCTCTTAGTGTTTTTGTTCTGCTTTCGTTATTTATTGGTTGCTTTTCAATGACGGACAGACCAATTATTTAGGGATGCTTCTACTGTACAACCTGGTGTATTTTGCGCGACGTCAACGCCATGCAACGACAGTCGAAAACTAGACGGCCCATTTTCTCATTTTTGCCATCAGCTGTCCTATTTTGTTGCCTCCGCCATCGTTGGCGAGCGTCGCCCTCCCTTCGTCGTCCGTCATCCCGGCATACGCCTTCCACCGCTCCAGATCCCCCTTCTCAACGCCCAGCGCACGCACGATCGTCTCGAGGTACCCCAAGTCGGCACTAAGCTGTGCAGCCCCAGCAGCACTCAACGTCTTGATCTGCGGGAGAATATCCCGCGTGAGATGTACGACCGTCGCGCGGCCGAGCGACGAGAGCCACGTCGCGGTGACCACCTCCGCCGAATGCTGCTCGTCCGCCCCCACCATCGCCTCCCCAGCCAGCGCCCCGAGCTCAAACCCGAGCGCATCGTCCTCGGCATAGACCTCGAAAAGCCGCGGAAGGTTGAGCAGCCCGTCGCCGACGCGGTGTGCGACCTCGCTCGGGCTGAGCGAGAACGTGGGTACGACCACGCCGGCCATGCTGGGCAGTGCCTCCTGGACGCGCGCAGCGGACCATGCAGGCAAGGTCGGATAGGTCGCGAGGTGCGCGTACAGCGGCGACAGCAAGACATGTTGCAATGTGCGCTGATTCGCACGCGCAAACGCGGTCAGTGCCGTATGCGCATTCGGGAGGAGACTCGGTGCGGATTTCGTAGAGGGTGCGACGCGCGTGAGGAGCTCTCTTAGCTCTAGCGAGTTTAGCGAGGACTGGGCGAGCAGGAGGCCCTCGCCCTTGGTGACGCCCGGGGTGTACACGCTAGAACCACTGCTTGCCCATGCTGTTTTAAACACTGTCGACACCTGTCCGAGTGACGACCTCAACCGGGCCTCGAACATGCCAAGACGGTCTTTGACCGCCCGTCCTGCGGCGAGGAGATGTAGTGCCTTTTGTATGTGTGCCCAATCTTCCGACGTATAGTCCAGGTCCGCAAGCTCTTCATCCTCGGGGGCAGCTGACGCCGCGTTTGCACCAGCTCCACAGGCAGGTCGTGAGCCCGTGTCAATGAGATTGGAGATGGAATTGGTCCAGGACTCCACAAAGGCACTCACAAAGGCATCCAGAGCCCGCACGAGGCCAGCAGAGCCATAGCCGTGCGTGAACAACAGGCAACGTTCAATGCTTTCCTCCGCAGCGCTGAACACGTCCACGGCACGTTCACGCATGGCTCGCGCCGCTCGATCACCATCTAGATCCTCGATATTACCGGGAAGCGGTGAGCCCAAACTGTCGTCCAACAGCCGCCTCTCAAGGGTACCAAAGTCGACCTGGAAATCGAGGAACGGCTGGAAGAGGCATTGATCCCACTCTGTGCCTTCGTCTCCGCTGCCACCGGTGGTGCTTGTGTTGGCTATGCCTCCCCCTCCAAGTCTGCCCGCACTCGTCATTGACCGCCAAGACATGGACATCCGCAAAGAGCGCCTTCTCGAAGGTTTACCTTCACTTTGGGAAGATGCCGACGCAGTCAACATGGGGGGCCCAGATGCGCGTAGCTTCTCGAGTATTCTTTGAGCACCTCGTGCAAACTCTTCAGAGGCTTGAAAGAGCTTCACTACATCCTTTAATGCAGTCACGCCACTCCCATTTTGGAAGAGGGCAGCAAAGCGTTGAGCGGGAGGTGGTGTGAGTACACTGAAAGTAGTGTAGATGAGAGCAGAGAGAGTGCGTTCTGGGTCTGGAAAGATATTGGGAAGGGCGGTACGCTCTCCGTTTAGGATCGTCAAAAAGGAGGAAAGGAATGAGGGGTAGAACACCCTTAGTGATTGGGGTGTCTCTTTGTCGGCACCTTGGCCAGATCCAGGTTCGCCCTCGATAACCGCCTTATTCCAGGCCTCCAACATGGAACTACGCCGTGTACCATAGTAATAGTTTCTGAATTCGCCTTCCCGTTCTATGTCGACGAAAATAGTGTAAAAGGACTTGCACGAATCCACGTCGCAAGCGGTCACGGCACGTACAAGATCAGGAGAGATAGCGGCCTCGAGCTGGTTCGCGAGTGATGTCAGCAGCGCACGACGAGGTTCGTGCACTCCTGAAGTGCCCGGGGTAGAAACCGTGCGGACAGACACAGGCATCAGCCGGGCAGAAGCGGATAGCCTGGAAGCAGCACGCGCGTACGCCTTCTCTGCAAGCAAGGTAGTGACCTCCGCCTCTAGAGCGCTCCACGATTCTGCCTCGCGGAGGACATCACGGGCAGCTTCCATCCGCACTCTCAGCGTATCGAGATGCTGCAATCGTTCGATGACCTTGGACGTCGCGTCGGGCTCGGCAGAGTGGGCTTTCTGGGCTGAGTTGCGCGACTGCGAGGGCGGAAGGGATTGTGCTACGACGCTGCGGAGCGCCAGTGCACTGTCCCGAGTGAAGTGGATGTCATAGGCAAGACGAGGTGCTGCGCGAGCGATGTCGTCGATGATGTGTTCGAGACTTGCAGACGTAGATTGGGCTGCGATGGACGTCGCGGTCTGGAGAGCATCCAGCGTGGAGGCATGGGCGAGCAGCAGGGGGTCATTGGATGCGGTATCGCCGGGAACGTCGAGAACGGTGTTGAGCCATGTCAGCACGTCGGGCGATTTATCGAGTTGCTCGATGACCGATGTTGCAGTCACCGACGCCATGCCAAAAACGCCAATATCCGACCAATCTTGGTTCAAGGGAAAGTGCGCGTGGTTATGTGAACAACAGGGCGTAGAATGAACATGTCGGATATGGTGTAAAGGCTAACATTGCCGCCTCTCACGCGGCAGCTCGGGGTTCGATTCCCCGTATCCGAGTTACTTTTTGATCCTTTTTCGTCGTCTCGCTGAACCGATATCTCATTTCATCCGATCGTCTTCGCGCTCATGATGATAACCATCAAAGCTTGTCCGGTCACTGTCATATGTCATTACACAGCACATCCCGGCTCGAAGAGTGGCCTATTGGTCGATCCTTCCAGAACCCAGATTGCGATATAAACTTGGCACAGTGGTAAATTCGGAGCAAAGTAGAGTTCTACACACACCAAGCTCGGATTTTGTTCGTTTCCTGGCATCTCATTCCAAGCCGACAAGGTTGAGTAATTCCAGGTCAGTTTCACCATCCCAAGTTACTGCCTCATGTCCTCGCTCTTCCTTCATCTGAAAAAGTAGCCGAAGGAGGGGCAGCCCCCCCGAGGGTAACTAATCCCATTTTGGATTGATGAAGAGCAAACTGAATGGCTGGAGATGGACCTTGGTTCAGCTAAGGGTCCTATTCATATTCAAATTCCGAATACGTCAAAGTGACAACAAGGTCGCTGGTAAATTGAATCTTCTACCCTTGTTTGATCCACGTAGCTTCTCTAGGTCGTGATCCGACGGGGTTCAGATTGGTGCCGAACTATCATGGTGCTACATTGGCCTTGAGTAAAATATGGGCCTCCTGGCCCAGGACACCAGGGCTCCCACAACTATGTTGATTCTCAGCCCGTACCATATCCCTTCTATCCAAACGGTGCGGCACAGGCAGATTGCTTTGAATGTCATCAGCTTGACGACGGCAGACCATGTGCGGAACGTACGTGCTGGATGCAACGCACATTGCCAGAGACCCAGATTGGTGTTAACTAGGTCTGTGAAATATCATGCGCATGCTACATTCTTACCGTCTACTAGGAGGTGCCCTATCCAGGCCGTGGGCCGACTTATACTGGAAGTGATCGTCTATTGTGCCACCATGGTTGGGCCCAGCAAGACATAGGGTCGCTTACCCCAGGTATACTTCACCACGCCGATTTACTCCTCCACAACGTTCCCAGCATTCTGGTCGAGGGTGATCTCTACAATAGAAGTTGGTCAATACGGGTATGCCTTTCTTTTTTTAATGGTGCCTTGTGCTTAACACCCCATTTCCCAAAGGATATGATAAGGTTCATTGGTATTCTCATTGATGCGTCAGAGATCGTATGTCATTGGGTAGGGCCGAGGACAACTTGCAACGAACACGCAAAGGTCAAAAATATCAAGGTCCATCTAGAGCATAAACACGGTGTCAAGTCCAATTCAAACCCGTACAGGTGCTTGTGGAGCCAATGCCCAGGACGTGGCGGAGCCACAGGGTGAGGTTTGCGTGGATGTCTTGATCTCCTCCGCACGTCCACCCCAGCCTCGGGGCCACTAGTCCACTTATGACTTCATGATATGTAGCGAAGACTATTTGATACAAAACCCATGTTACCTTGTACACTTGTATCTCGTACTAGTAACACGAATAAGTATATATAGAAAGACCTTAGAGAAAACGGGTTACCTATCCCTACACTGTTTGCAAGGATGTGACAACAATCAGCAAAAACAGACTCGGATACGGGGAATCGAACCCCGAGCTGCCGCGTGAGAGGCGGCAATGTTAGCCTTTACACCATATCCGACTGACTGTAGTCGGCACGTGGAAAATCAATAGCACATTTTCATGATCGAAGAATAATAAAATCGCTAACACATTCAGTTTGGATTTGAGGTTTGTTTTGCTTTTGAAGATACGATGGCATCCATGACTACTTACCTGAAAGAAGATAACACTGCAGATGTGTTTATCCTATCAACGGCACAGCATGTGGTCCGTATCATTGTTCGGAGATCTGAGAATGCGTCGATTTTGGTTGATGATCTATGCGCAGATGTGCTAGTCTCTTCTGCTCAAACTGATCGATGGTGATGTATTTAACCCGATCGCGGCTCAACAACGTCATAGATAACAACTAACTGCACGATAATCAAATAAACCACGCACATGAATGAATGCAACCTTCTTGATCACTGTAAAGAAAAAGGGAAGTCGATCTATTAAACAAAAAGCACTCGGATACGGGGAATCGAACCCCGAGCTGCCGCGTGAAAGGCGGCAATGTTAGCCGTTACACCATATCCGATGACGACACGGTCATCAACTCTGCCACAGAAGCCAAGGCGCCTATCTTTTGATCATTGAAGATCCCCTGTTATACTGCATGTATGACGTTCAAATACTGTAAGTGGCGCAACCCTCTCGTTTTGCAAATTATGCCGCCTTGTCGTGTGCTCAGCTGGCGAATAATCACAACGTGCTATGTAGCATTGAGGAAAATATCAGGAGAGTACCTTGGCAGGGCTCTTTGATCTCTGATTCGCAAGTTGGCAACTAGAAGCAAGCCTAGAGAACTTGGCTGCCCGGCCCCCACCATTGATCGTCCTCATTAACATACCCCTGAGGCCTTACAGCCGTATCAATAGACGCCCGTACAGGATGGCAGGGCCAACGCTGTTCAGGGACGCATTCATAATCGGTATTACAGTGATCTCGAGCAATCGAGCTCTACAGCTTGGTAAACGGAACATGTCCGGAAATTCGGATCTGCGAATCCTTAGCCGATCTCCTAGGTCACATTTTCAAACCGATCATCAATACTGGCTAACGGAAGATATTACAGCCCCGCTTGCCAACTCATCTCGGACTGTATAATCATGGCTATTGCAAGTAACGGATCTATCAATTTATCTCGGCACGCTTTGTACCTCCGATCCAATACTTAAATTAAACAAGAGGGAAACACGATTGGCTATGCGGTGGAAAAAAGATACAGAAAACAAAAAGAACACTCGAGAACTATCACTATTGAAACCTGTAGCAGACCAGCTGTCTCTTGTTAAAAACCCGAAGGATGGCGAAGGCGATAATGGGAAACGGAAGTGAGGAGAAAGGAGTTCAATTACCGGGAACACAAAGCGCGTGATGTGCGTCCCTGGCCATCCTACGCACGAAAACGGCGCCACAACTGGGACAGTTCCACCTCCAGAGTAGATGTTTCTCTTGGATGTGTCTCATCAATGCTTCTTTGGTAAAGGGGGAGGAATCTGAGCAATCCTCCCATCGGCAAAGAAAGCCAATGGAATGATATCCGACACCATATACCCCGTGGAAATCCCGCAGGTGGGCAGGGAAGTAGAGCCCCTGAACAGCAGCGCAGCATCGCTTGCCGCTTTCTACCCAACGACAGGTGTGCGGGCTGAGCTCTGGAGAGCTGGCAATAGAGACTAATCTCCGGACATCCTGAAGAGAGTAAGAAAAACCGATGGAATTCGCGTTCGTCTCACCTCGTCCGTGAAATCGTGATTGAAACCATCGTTATAGTTGCTTGTGACGTGCTGGGGCATCTTGTTGGCTCTGAGAGAAGAACGAAGGCGAACCCTACTGCTGTTTGGAAGTAGAGTCCAAGTTGTGTCTGCCATTTATACGAAGACCAACACAAGCGAGGTTTTCAACCTGGCCACTGTTATGACGAGAGGTTAGCATGCTTGTATTTTGTACAGCATGGCAATTGACCCCGCCGCCTGAACGCGTTGATATATTAGCTGCGTCAAATCAATGTGGTGGCCTCGTAGTAGTTTGATTGCGCATGGAACTACATACGGTTCGCCACATTGACACAAAATCAATCTGCCGGTTGTACCCAGCAACCCTATTTTCACATCCGGCCACCAGTAGCCACGAAAGACGGGGACTCACCTTCTTAGTGATGCGCTGGCATGCAACCCACATTTGTTGGTAGACCACACGCCCAAAGGGGGTTGGTGGTAGGAACGATTTATCGGGAGAGAATGGCCGAGCCCAAGAGCCATGAAAACTCCGTGAAGGTAATTATACCTACCCACCTGTACGAAACATCATTGATTGCCAATGCACTGGCCACTTGGCCAGCCATGTAAACATGGTTCATAGATGTAGGCGCTGAAGATAACAACCACGTGTTTATTGTTGGCGAACCAAAACACTCGCTTGTCCTACAGCCCTAAAGGCTACTACAAGTGACTAACACATTCAAACGTTATTGAACGATAGGAATGTACATGCACATGCTCAAATCTTTGCCGGATGATTTGGATCACAAAACACAGACAGAAAACGAGATAGGAGGAAAGAACGACCGCAAATAAATTCAAGGAACGTAAGAGGGAATACATCTGAATAGGATAAGACAGTTCAGAATGCCGCGAATTGTTTTTGGACATCAACAAACCTTTAGGCGCCTTTCGGCGCCTCCTTGAAAGAAATGGCCAGCTCCTCACCCATAGCAGAGACGATCGTGACCAAAAGATCCTTTCCGTCCTCGAAACCAGCTATGATGTCTTTCCCGAGGTCGCCTTCAGGGACTTTGATATGATCTTTGGCAGTCCCGTCTTGGGTCAAAAGGTTGAGGTAATCATCATCAATGTTCACCTAAATATGCCATGAGATCCTTGAATGAATTCAGAGCAAATATGCATTTACAAGGGGATATTCATTTCGCTGAACGTTAGGGACATCCATGTTGTGGGTAGAGGGGGAGATATCTTCCTGTTTGGAGATAAATTGTCAATAGGTGCATGATGGTCCGCAGATTAATTGATACGTGCCAATTTTTTGCCGGTGAAGATCTAAGCAAGATGAAATCAGAGGGGAGAACACTAGTGACTACTCAAACATACATCAATGGCGACGAGGTGGACCTTAGCATGTCCATGCTTTCCTGTCTTGGAGGTCGACATATCGACAATTTTGCAGGGGCGGCCTAGAGATCAAGGGGGCATCAACAAGGGATGTCCCTCCGCGCTACATGCAGTTTTTTTTTGAAAAATGACCTTTGATGACAACATGACCATTCTTGCGAAGTGCAGAACATTGCGTCGGGAAGGTGAGCGAGGCGCCTGCACTGGCCTAACATTCGGGTATGATCAACAGAAGATAAATACACAGAATGACAGAGCAAACCTGCTCAAAGGTTTGGTTGAGCTTCTCATCGTCAGACATCGTTAGGGATGGTGATAGGGAGGGGGTCTAAGTGAGTCTACGGGGCGGAAAGAAAGATAGAAAAGATGATGGAAGATGGATGTGATGTGAAGGTTCTGAAAAACCGATGACCGCCAACACGATCGCGATTGCAATTTCAGGCTCCGACAAGTATAATATGCCGACTTGCCGTAGTGTACCAACTGGCCTTGTACATTGTTGAGCCTACACACTGGTCTACGAACGGTGCCGGTGAGGCTAAGGGAGGATTCGACTTTGCAATACGGGCTTGGTAGGCAGCAACAGCAGGTCACGGGAATGACTCAATAACAAATGGCCCTAACGACACGTTTGCCGCAGATCTAGTTGCATTGCAAGCGGAAATACTAGTTATGCGCCTCCATTAATGGACCCTTGCGAACGTCGACCTCGAGTACCTGCCAACGCCATGTTCTAAGCAGCGTGACTAGTCGAGTATTGTGTTTTGGGTGGTCAAGTTGTCCAGCTGTCGGTTGTCGGGAATTGCCGACCCATCGTCGCTGAAACCATCAACTTGTGTCAGTGACTCGGCCACAGTCCCGGAGTCGTTTCACTCTGGCGAGTACATAAAACAGTGGCTCGTATCATGCGCTTATCATCTGGTGATCAGATTTACTCTTCATCTACTTGTTTCGATTTATCATGCATCCGTTTGGAGGAACACCAATATGTCCCAGGTGCAATAAGGCTGTGTATGCAGCTGAGCAAGTACGTAGCAACGGCCATACCTATTCCTCATTTCACTCATGGACGTGTAATCTAGGTTATGGGCCCAGGTCGCAAGGTAGGCAATTTCACTTAGTTCTGCAGGATCATTTCCTAGCGTTCACTTTCGGTAACCTTAGCTTTACCACAAGGCGAGTAATTAACCCACCTGCTATGCGTTCGCTTATCCAGGTGCCATCCCGTATCCCTAACAGCCCTGCCTTGCGTGTACTTCGTGTAACAAACGTCTAGACTCTCTTACTCTACTAGAACACGACCAAGAGGTATGGCATTATCATCGTGACCAATTTACTTGTGTTAACGCTCATCTGATTTAGCCATATTGGTAGGCACCCCTCATCCTATCCCTTTTCACTTATCCTGATTCCCCTCCCAAAGCAAAAATTGCCATATTCGCAGCTTTGGCACCCGGGATCTTCGACAAGCGAACCACCCCCATCGAGATGACCTCACTTCTCCTACACCAACTCCTTCCTCTCCAGCTCGAAATCCATTCCCCGTGGTGTCCGGGTCATCTACACCCTCCCGGACACTAATTAATGTCACTGGCCAGACGCCTCCTGTTCGCTCTGCCTTTCCACTGCCAAATACTCGTGGCAGAGTTAATGGTTCACTGGATCTAACACCCCGTTCTCTTGTCCGTGATGGATCCCGTTCACCTGTCCGCACTCAATTCACAAGGCCAGGACCAATTCTTCGCGCCAATTCTGCCCTCCCTGCACGCTACTCCCGTGCTCTCACTAACCCCCCGGGTGATTCAAGTACCAATGGCGCGGAATCAAACACGGAGGGTAACGATACCGCAGAAGAAGAGGAAGTACAAGATATCGTCGAGGAGCATACATCCTTTGAGGGCGACATTACCAACACCAAACGTGTGGGTGAAAATCGGCTTCCGCGCACGGTGCCACTCAGTCCTTCCAAATATAACTCTGGTACTCCAAGAGCTGCGGAACGTGGAGGGTCCACCTCAATTGATCGCCCAGTATCACCACTCAAACCTTACTCGACCGGCGTCGTTTCGAGTGGAGGAGTCAACTCGCTGAAACAGACTTCTACTGGGACGCGTTATGGGGCCGCGCTAGGCGGAACAGCTAGTCCTGCCAAGACATGGGAGCTGGGAGGCACGACACCTGTATGTCCACGATGCGGAAAGAATGTGTATTTCGCAGAACAGGTTCGTCGACCTCTCTTTGATGGTCCGGGCGCGAACTGAAACGAGTGACAGATGAAAGCAGTTGGAAAGACGTGGCACAAAGGGTGCCTACGTTGTACCTCTTGTAATACTTTGTTAGACTCTAAACGCTTGAACGACAAGGACGGGGATCCACTCTGCGGAAGATGCTACAATAAGGTAAGTCGCGTGTTGCACCAGCTCCTCCGTTTAACGCCTGTTATACAGCTTCATGGCCCACAAGGAAGCGGATATGCTCTGCTCGGAAAACCGGGAAGTTAAACACATCCTACTCGAGATATACCCCCATTCCATGATTTTATTGACGTTGAACAATGAATCTTGAAAGGACCCTTCGGTATCATTATTCCACATGCCTGTACCACTTACACATGTTGTTCCTTTCAGTGTTATCATTAATGAGCCCTAGATGTACTGTAGGGTGGACTTTCCTCTGATTTATTCCGTACTGCTGGCATACATGGAGACGATTCCTATTGAGAATGCCGATTGAATTCGTTTGAACCTGCCTCTCTGAAGACCAATTGCAAACAGATATTGTCTGCACCTACTTGCAAGCTCCATGCAGTATACGATCGTGACAATACTTCCTCCAAACCGACAAAAGCTTCCTGTAGTATCCCAACTCTGTCCCACGAAATCCAAAAAGCATTGTCTTGGATTATATCTACGATGATTTCTTGTGCAACAGCCTGGGCCTCAGAGTCCAGGATGAAATATGCACTGATCCGCCGCCTTCTCTTGTAACAAGAGGGCCACCCATCTAGAAATCCTCCATGTCCTCCACGGTTCGTCATCTGGTTCTTCCACGCACGAGGATGATGAGGGTGGGTGCGCTGCGCGTCCTGATCCGTCATATGAGCACATTCACGAGCGAAAAACTTTATGGATCCGCCTGCTGGATACAATTATACAATAAAAGAAACTCTTCGATCGTCTAGAATCTTATCGACTTTCAACTTGTCGGGTCCGAACGGCAAAAATATCAGCACAATACTGAAAAAGAAAACGATGATAGATGGCCACTCTTGAATATTTCTTCGAATACGAAATTGTCCTTTTTCCCAGTGATCCCGCTTCACTGGGAGGTTTTTGGTACCGCTGGCCATAGAGTCAACACCACCCGAGAGAAAAAAATCAAACGTGGCCGGGGACTTTGCCAGCAGTCTGGTTCAATGATGTGCCAAGCCCTGGGTGACGGGTTGTCCGACGACGGCGTTGATGATTTACCGACACTGCATCCACCGCAGCATTGTGTGCCTAGCTGATAATTCAGTCAACGAGAACATTACTATTTGCATATACGTTTCATATGCGTCTACGACGGAACTGGATGGCTTCTCGCAGTGCATGCTATGAAGACTATGAGTAACCGGAGCACAATAACTGAGAAAACTCATCGGGGACTACAGAACGGGTGGAAAAGCCGATCTGGAATACGGCGTGTTTGAACAGGTGGCAAGTGACGCTAATTCAAGAGTCACTGCGGAACCACCGAGAACGGGTCAAGGGTTTGATTACAGGCTATCTGTTGGCAAGCAAAGTTGGCAAAGACATGCAAAAGTTGAAAGGAATCCATGCTGTAAGACGCTTTTCGGTTAGGAGGCCACCAGCCAATGAGAGGGCTCGCTGAGGAACGAAAAGGTGGCTAAACTGCCGTTAACTTCATTTCAGCTGCTCGAGCTGCCAACTCCGAGACCACAGCCTATACTATGTAGTTAGAGTGTCGTCAAGCAGTAGTACCCCAATCAGGCTGTGGCGCAAAGGCCGGCGGGCGCTGGCATTACGAATAGTATGTGGCAGGTGGCGCCGCACAATGCATCAACACGGTTTATGTTACGTGCATTGGCAAGGAACGTTAAATGCTGCAGCGCTGAGAGCCTATCAGTGTGACTGCAGTGGCATCTCCTGAAAGAACTATCTTCCGATGATCGAAGGTGGGGGTTAGCGAG
>JBBPRM010000102.1:0-29951 GCA_038092995.1 Xerocomus minutiporus | reverse complement strand
CATTTTTGACTACCAAAATGTAGTAAACAGAGTTTAGTTTCATTGAAAGTGTACTCAACAGTGTACCAAAAGTGTACCAAAAGTGTACGCTTTTTTGACTACCAAAGTGTACTAAATAAAGTGTAGTGTTATTAGCAAAGTGTAGAAAAGTGTAGAAATGGACTTACCCCATACATATGGCTCGGCCATTTGTTTGGTCCAGTTTGCCATGGGGCGCAAGAGGCGGAGAATTTGCTGTCCACTAAATCGCATTTTTGGCATTTTTAGACTTAGAGCAATTTTTGATCCTGTGGCAGTGTCACTTTTACTACACTTTTTTGGTACACTTTTACTACACTTTTTTGTACACCTTTTTACTACACTTTTACTACACTTTGTTGGTACACTTTTTTTTGTACACTTTTTGATAGACCTTTTTTGTAGACTTGTACTACACTTTTTTTGTACACTTTTTAGTAGACCTTTTTTGTACACTTTTACTACCCTTTTTTGTACACGTTTACTACACTTTCTTTGTACACTTTTTTGTACACTTTTTTGTACACTTTCACTACACTTACACTTTTTTACTATACTTTTTTGGTACACTTTTTTGGTACACTTTCACTACACTTTTTTGGTACACTTTTTTACTACACTTTTTTGGTACACTTTTTTGGTACACTTTTTTGGTACACTTTACTACACTTTTTGGTACACTTTCACTACACTTACACTTTTTTACTACACTTTTTTGGTACACTTTTTTGGTACACTTTCACTACACTTTTTTGGTACACTTTTTTACTACACTTTTTTGGTACACTTTTTTGGTACACTTTACTACACTTTTTGGTACACTTTCACTACACTTTTTTGGTACACTTTTTTATTACACTTTTTTGGTACACTTTACTACACTTTTAATCATGGTGCTTATCAAGGTTAGGATCCATCATAAAGGTTAGATTAGGTTAGGATTATCAGTGTTAGGATTATCAAGGTTAGCATTTAATCAAGATTAGGATCTTTAGCTAGTGAAGCAACTCTAATAACTCGCCCTGGTTAGGAGAGAGTCCTCAAGTGCTCAAAAGAGAGAGAGGAAAGTGGGACAAGTTTCGAGGGGATCATCTAAGAGAACTTGACTGGAGTTCTCTGGTTGGCTCTTAGGCCTTTATATACTACTCAAGTATGTACATCTGTTTGTACTAGATCTGACCAATTGTATCGTAAATATAGTAACCCTTAACCCTGACGAGTCACAATGACTAGGGACGAGTCACCATGGCTGTGTGACACAGGTATCTGCAGCATCCGCAGTATTAGTGTCTTGATGGCTATGCGATGCTATGTGCTTCTAAGATTCGATGGAATGGACTCCGAGGATATGTGGTCCAAGGGTTCAGTTAAGGTCCGTTATCATGATAGGGGAAACAGTTACCCGGCACAACACGGATATGAATAGAAGGCTGTGACAGTTTATGAATCAACAGGCTGTGTCATGCCTCATGGCTATGCACGTGTCATAGTGACTCAATGTGACTTGATTGTGAATCATCATGAGTTACTAATGAAAGATAAGATCAAAAGATTATATGAAAGATGAGATAAGATGAGATAAGGGTACTGTTCATAACACTACCCCCCTTCTAGGAATCGACTTCCAGGCGATTGGGGGACGCTGGTGCTTCTGTGATGTTTTCATAAGGTTTGAACAAGGATAGGAAGTCAGCTTGAGCCATTCTCAGCTTCCTGGGTGTGGAAGGTTTAGCTTTATAGAAGTCCTGAATCACATCTTTTGAATGTGAAAGGTTGGATGATGGTTCCCATGTGTGATCATCCTCCTTGTAGCCCTTCCAATGGACGAGGTATTCAATTCCATTGCATTTCAAATCAGAGTCAACGATGTAGTCCACTTCATATTCTTCTTCATGGTCTTCAGTGACATTGGATGGTCCAGGTGCTGTAACTGGTTGTCTGAGAAGTTGTTCTTTATAAAGTTTTACCCTTGAAATGTTGACCGTTGGGTGAATCCTCATTGATTTGGGAAGCTGAAGTTCGACTGCGTTGTTGAGTACTTTAGTGATGGTATATGGTCCCAACCATTTCTCTGATGGTTTTCATGACAATCTGGGAAGGTGTAGATTGTCCGTTGCTAACCAAACGAGATCTCCCACTGAGTAGGAGGTGCTTCAGATCTGTGTTTATCAGCTTGTACTGACATTCGCTCTTGAGCCCTTTTCATATTGAGTTTGGCTTCCTCAATAGTATGTTGGATTTGATCAGCCATCTCATCTGCTGCTGGAGCTTTAGTTACTCCTGGTTCAACACCCATTCGAGGCTTATAGGTTCGAGTAAGTTCAAAGGGGGATTTCTTCGTTGCTGAGTGTTCTGCATTGTTGTGTGAGAATTGAGCTATGGGTAACCAATCAGCCCATTCATCTTGTTTTTCGGCTGCGAACAATCGAAGGTATTGTTGTAAATCCCTGTTTACTCATTTCATTTGTCCATCGGTTTGTGGGTGATGAGTGGTAGATAGTTTGGGCTTGATCCCTAATCTCTTGCAAAGGCTTTGCATAACTTGTGAAGCGAATTGTGGTCCTTGATCTGAAACAATACTCCTTGGTAATCCATGGTTGATCCACACGTGATTCATGTAGAGTTTGGTTGTGTCTATTGCTGTCACCATTTTGTTGCAGGGAATGAATTCTACTTCCTTTGAGAATTGGTCTATGACGACTAGAATAGAGTCATATCCATTTGAAAGGGGAAGGTCAGTAGTGAAGTCTGCAGAAATATCTTCCCATGGTTTGTCTGGTACTTCCAATGGTGATAGTTTTCCTGCAGGACTTTTGTTTGTTCCTTTGAATCATGTGCATCTGTCGCATATTGAGACATAGTTTTTGATGAGTCCATTCATTCCAGGCCAGTAGTATTGTCTGCGAATGAGTTTGAGTGTTTTGTCATAACCGGGATATCTGGCAACTGGGGTATTGTGATGAAGTCGAATGATCTCCATTCGTAAATCTGTCTCATCAGGGATATAGATCTTTGCACCTTTGATTATCAGACCTTGAGCAGATTCACATGCATTGTCTTTTTCACACATGTTGTGAATCTCGGTCCGAGACATCAAAGATGTTTCTTCCTTTATCCGTGTGAGGATTGCGTCTTTGTCACCTGGACCTCACATAAGCATTACCTCATTAGTATGTCAAACTTGACAGCCACGTCAATCTTGTTAGCATCAAATTACTAAGGGCCCTATACTACGAGTAATTGTCTGAATAATAGCAGATAATTCCAAACTGAGAATACACCTTCATATCGCTTCCTGAGTTGCCAATGTACTGCCTCCTCCCACCTCGGTACCTTCCGAAGCGCCCTGCCCTGACATCCCACGCCCCGACACATTCCAAATATGGTAACCACCTTAATGTTGGTGCTCACTGCGCCTGTCATTATGCTCGTCGTTGGCTCCCTCCGCAACAAAGCTTATCTCAGCATATTCTATTGTATATGGTATGCATTTTAATGTAATTCAACATGTAAATACATCGAAATTAGTAGCCTCTGAGTCGTGTATAGTGAGAAAAAAAAGGAACCAGTGCCACCGGCGCACTGTTCAAGTACTAGCCCGTGGTGCACCTTCGTTCGTTGCACTGGATGTAGCCGTACGAGATGCAGGCTGAGTGGGAGTGGGAACCTGGGGTGTACTAGTAGGATTCTTCTGCCTTGGCCCCCACTTCTTTCCTTTGTCATTCCATTGCTTCCGTATCCATTTCGTGACGCTCAACGAGTCTCCGGCAGCGGAGAAAACAACTTGCGAAGGCTGTTACAAATGGTACTCTCATCGCCCCTATCTATCATCTTATCTTTTCCCTTTCACTTTATCTAGTGATAGATGATGACGACGTTGTCACATCTAATCTTATCTTGGAACCCTTTCCTTTCCATCACGGATGACTCTAGTCACAAGGACTACAAAGTCAAGTCAAGACTCGTGCATGACCTAGAGGCATGACACTATGACGTCACAAGGACTCTATGATGAGTCACATCCATTAGACTCTCGATGACTAGCAATAGCATCGTATCTCGAGTCACAACCATCCTCGATGTCACCAGTGCATAGCTTCATAGCATGACACATCCTAAGAGTCATATCGACTATGACACGAGTCATGATGCAAGACACAGCACATGACATCACCATGAGCATCCACCGACACAGCCTTCTATTCCATTTCATTCCATAGCTGTGCCAGGTACAAGGGACACATGACGTCCAACCCATTGAACCCTATGACTCGAAGACCGCGGATACCGACACTCGGATCCTAGTCATCAACCCTCGCCGCATACACGATGTAGGCACAAGGCACATCTCAGTCATATCCCAAATCCCCGGATAATGACATATCACGTCGACAACCAATGGCAAAACGTCTCACTGCATACACGCTGCAGGATGCTATGCCAACACAGTAATATCTGACTCGACATCCATAGCCTCAATGCCTCGTCACAAGCCTCATTGCATAACAGCGCAAGGAACCTGTGCTGCCACATCCTCAAGGCACCTCATGGCACATAGCCATTCGGCTACGATCATCGGATCCTGCGGATACCTGTGCTAATTAGTCATAGTGACTCGCACTGACTCGTCAGGGTTTAGGGTTACTATTTACGATATGATATTGGACAGATCTAGTGTAAACACATGTACATACTCTGGTAGTATATAAGGCCCAAGAGCCACACGAGAGAACTTCAGTCAAGTTCTCTTGGTCTTTACCCTAATATCCTCCTTGACCCTCTGGTCAGCGTCCTAACCCGGTGTTGTCTCCTATGAGTTGTACCAGTTGGTTGGGTTTCCTCTAAGGAGACTTATCTCATCCACTCTCTCACCTTCTGTTGTACTCGACGACTGTCTCCTAACCAGGGCTGGTTTCTAGAGTTGCTTCAAAGGCTGCACAGCAGGATTGGGGGCATTGGTATCCGGAGTTGTAGTCGACGCAAACTCAGATGCAGGTACAGACATTGCCAGGTTTATTGCAGGGACAGCGGTGGATCCACTGGCAGCGGGAGGTAAACGACCATTCGCCAAGCCTTCGTGAGGTGAGCTCTGTGTCAGAGAGTCCTTGCGAATTCGAATGCTCCGACAGTTCGTTCAACATATTTGATGCCTGTTTCCTTACCCATTCCTCGTATTCAGAGTCTGTGAGACGTCGGAAATGTGTCACATCACTTTCAAAAGTGTGATACAATACACACAGCTCATTTCTTGATGTAATGGAGCCTGGGGCGTGAAATTCAGCTAGTGGCCAGTTTTCCAGTATGACACGGTATTTCTCTGTAATGTTGGTATCAAAGTTGACATAGAACATTTGGTTCACTTGCATCGGAGCAGTGGCAGTTTCTAGGGGTGGAGATTGTGTTCTTTATGGCCATTGGGGTATTTGTAGTGAATAACTCACAGAGCTTCATGATAATCATGTCACTGATATTTTTCTTGAGGTCCAGAACTTCCGCAATATGAGTTTTCACGATACCTAGATATTGAAAGAAAATCAGTTAACACTGTGACATGAAAGAATAGTGTATACCTTGAACGCCAGCAATACAATACCCCTCGAAGTGGAATGCAAGTGTGCTGAGAGATACTTTAAAGCAATAATCAAAGAACTCGGCAGCACGCTCGGTGTGGAAAATGTGTGGTTGATTCCAGTGTTCTGTGTCAGGTCAGACACCGAGCAGAATGAATTCTACTGATGTTTGCGAGTGTAGGAGGGTGAGCTAAGGCTTGGAACAATCAGACTCAGACTCAGTTTTGTGCAAAACGATAAGTCTGTTACCTCGTGATCAATCTTTGCAAGTGTCTTTCAAGAGTGTCTGTGAAGGCTTCATTCATGACATGGTGAGGTGCCAGTTCCTTCATTTCCCTGCGTTGTTGGATATCCACCAAAGTGTCCTGAGTTTCTTCAATGTGTTGTTCTTGGTCCATCTCGCTCCATCATTGCTGAAGCACGGGCATCAGTTCAGTAGCCTTCAAGCATTTTTCATTAGCTGGCAATGCTACAGAATTCCGAGTCAGCACGACATGTAAAAACCACAAAGAAAACATCTGGGGCACCTGAGTTGTGGGCCTGAACCTCCTTGTTGATGAATGCATTCCATCTGGACGACTTCCGAGTGTGACCCGGCATTCGAGAGCGCTGTAGAATTTCTTCGAAATAATACTTGACCATATGGCGGCCAAACTTCTCCCATAGAAGGATGGCTTGCTGCATGACAACCTCTTGTGCTTCCAGAAGGGCTTTCGAGTACTCGTCATGTTTTTCTTTGCGTTGCTTACATCGGTGAGCTTTTTGAGCAGCAGATTGCTGGGTGACGGCGCGATGGCGCCATGGAGCATGTCGTGTTGATGTATGGACTTTTCGTGCAACTGAAGAATAACACTGGAGGATGTTCTGTGAACTTGTGTGAACCCAAGCCATGGAGAACTTGGTATGTTAGTGTGAGGAAAAAACTGCATAACATTGCAATAGTAATCATGTGACAAAGATGGTTGGGTAGAACTTCGACGAAGACAAGGAGTCGGTAGATAGTTGTCAGGTGTCAGTGCTGTGATCAAAGTCCTTTGTAATAAGGCCCCATAGAAAGAATGCCTCAGAAACAGGCATTCCTTGGTCACTCAAAATGTGAACAAAGTCAGCAGAAGAAATAGTAGAGTCATGAGCATACGCGATGTGCAATAACGCCTGAGCAGAGTACCCATGAGATTGGAGGTACCAGTCTGCTAAGCACCCGAAGGATGGGAGTGGCATGTTATTATACAGGGGCTGATGCAATGTGTCCTTGATCTCATCAATCTCCCGAATGTACTGATACACATTCAGATGATCTGGGGCGCTTGATTGATCAGTAGGAGGCATCCTCTGAGTCCATCTCCATGTGTGAGATTGACTCCCAGGCCCGGGGGAGTGGGTGTTATCTGCAGGTGAAGTGAGATAAATGACATGTCAAGTATAAAACCTTACCACTCATGCTACGAGTAGTAGAACCGCTAGAAGAGCTGGAAACAGATGTCGCATTGGCGCCTGATGAGGAGTGATTAGAAAGATTGATCTGTTTTCCGGCAAAAGAAGGTAACTACCATCAGAACCGATAGTGGCTCTGGCCATCAGGATGCCAACTGAAGCGGACTCAAGTGGTTAGTAGCATTGCTGAGACGGTGAGCCTTGGTGATCAGGAACTCTATGACTTCATTGAGTGTCTTCAGCTTTTTGAAACAAGCACTTGGGAACCCATTGACGCTCTGCCTGCATTCTTCCCTGAGTGTGAGCAATCAATAGGTGTGTGATGTCAGTGAGTGCATACATGAGATTCTTATCTTGAGAACATTACATACCATGTTAAAAAGATCCCCGACGGACACCCAGTGACCACAACATAAACCTCTTCATGGACTCATCGAAAATGCTAGAAACAACGGGCGAAGTGAAAAATGCACCAGCCACCGTGACGAGAGATGTGTTCGAAGGAATCACTTGGAGTGTTTGTTGCAACCAAGAAAGTACTCGCTCTGCCTGTGATTTTGATGTACATTTGATGGCCAGAGGAAAGGGCTCGGTGTGGAAACCGCATGTGATGAACGGGCTATAAACGAGGGATGAGATTGAGTTGTTGAGCGGGGGACGAAGTGTAGAGGTGAGAAATCAGATACTCGCTGTACTTTATAAACCCCGGGCCTGTCACCTCCAATGACTGCCCAATGATCGCTTGACATGGGGTTCTAAAAATGTGTGAGAGCTTCGAGTTGATGGCAGTTGAAGAGTGGGGATCACAAAGTCGGAAGTTGATCAGAAGATAGAAGCATGCAGCCTCATGTTGATCAAACATCATTGATTATCTGACTTGTGGCGACGCCTCACTCAAAGTCACACGCCGTGCAGCACACTAGTCCTGACATTTGTATAATCCACCATCCTTCACACAAAATGTACGAAGTACGCGTGCATTCAATGAGACCACAACAGCAGGTACTACTACTTAAAAACATGAAACTATTCGTGGCTCAACGCTAGTTCCGAGACATAGTCCACAAGCGCATCAACCACCATCTCAACATCATCAGAACCTTCGTCTTCCTCTGCAGTGTCTGCACCCATCTCTGACAGTGTAGAGTCCATCATTTCAGGACGATGCGCTACCTCACCTCTAGCACCAGCACGAACACCAGGAAATGGTTTGCCAGAAAATCCTTCAAGACCATGTATTTCTTTGATGCGACGGAGAACCTGACTGTTGATATGATGACGGCGGGTTGAAAATTCCATGGCAATGGGTAAGAGAGGTGACCGAGAGTTTGTAAGGTCAGTGATAACACAGTCAAACTTCTCGTTCTCGGCCAGGATCGCGGTGAGAAGCCGCCGAACTTCAACATTGCATCGCTCGTTGAATACAGAGGTATTGACGGATCGTCTCCCGCATCACAGGCTTCGCCCAAGGTTTGTCACGTATATCTTCTCGCATCTCACAAAGGAGTGTAAATTCTTCGAGGAAGGAGTAATGTGATACCTTTGACCAGTTGAGTGCTTGGCAGGGTGGTTGCAATGTAGATGCAGCATCGTTGTACTTTCTAATGGCAGCCTGAATGGCCCAGCATCACACTTGGAGGGCCTTTGCGATGTGTGTGCACATTTTATAGGCTGAAAAGATGTCAGTAACTCGGTAATACACACTCTGGGATTAAGAGAACAGACCGGTTTGCGAGATATTGAGTTTCTGCAACTCAAATAGTCGCTGGACAACAAGACGTTGCAGGTTGTCAAGGGCACAATGATATTTGCGCTCTGAAATATATTTGAGCGTCTCCTGGTACTCCAGTGATGAAGGTTCCCAGTGCTTCTGAATACCAAGCTCGAGTTCCATGGAAATAACCTGTTGCCAAATTTCCTCGAGTTGTTCGCTGGCATGACGGTGCTGTGTCTCCAACCTCTGGGTCTGTGAGAGTTCAACAGCATAGGAATCACGTTGAGATGATGGAGGGCTGAACTGATAATCTCCAGGAACCGTTGAAAGAAACTGATTGAATCTTGATGTCACCGTGGTTCTAGAAGAAATCAAATCAATAATAGAACAGTGGCCATCAGATGACTTACTGAGCATCACGTAGCTGCTGGAGTAACTCGATGTATGCAACAGCATGAGTATCCCACTCACGCTCTTTCCCGCCATTTGAAAATGATCAACCTCCTCCGTTCGCCATTTCTCCAAGTCTCCTTCCTCGACACCAAGGGCTGACATTGCCTCTTGGAGTGTGACACTCTCTCAAACGATGATATCAAGTGCTTGATGATAATTATTGAGCAGTAGGATGCCGAGGTTAGCATACTTATCATTGTCCCATTGCTTCAAGAAGAGGTTGATGAAAGCATGTCGGCGAAATGGACTAGCATAGCGAACAACAGAAGCGAGTGCATTTGATGTGCTGAAAAACCGCTCACAGGAACCGAAGTCTTCAAGGCCAGCGCCTGTGATGCCAAGTGGATGGTTTTGAGTCTGGCAAAGGTAGTTGTGTGCATAGCTATGGAACGAGTCAACACAGAGGCAGGACTGCTGGTTTGTGAAGTTGGCACTAATGGAAGATGAAAGAACAGTGGATTGAAAACCACAGCCGATGTCATAAGCACCCAGAGTATGTGGTCCGATGACATCGAGAACCTTGCTGACAATGGAAAGGGGGTACTTTGCTCTGCTGAGGGAAATGTCAGGTCAGGCACACATACTGCTGCTGCAAAAACTTACAGCTCGCCACTCTTCACCATGTCAGCATACCACAAGACAAGTCCATGCCTACAGACCGCAACAAAGATCCCTGTCTCATCAAATATGGACCACATCTTCTTCTTCTCGTCTGAGGCAGCGGCTTTCTAGGTTTTGTTGCAGTCTTCAGAGATCGGGTTGTCTGCAATGTCATCTCGCTCACCGTCACCCGACAGCGAAGCCTTGTCAACGTCTACCTCTTTTGCGAACATATCCACGTAGCTGCATGGGAGAAGGTAGTTGCTCTCGTCATAGCAATGCTCGTCGCCAGCCACCCTACCACCAGGTGTTGCCATGCGCTTGAGGGAGTTACTGCCATCCATCACATACATCCTTGCAAATGTGAGGGTCAGTTCATCCTCCAGCTGATAGGCACACGCAGGGCAAGCATTCAAGACTCGCCAGTGAGGGGTGGCACGACCAAGGGCAGAGTTTACTTGCCGTTCCACATTTTGGAGAATACTTAGATAAACATCAAACACGTTGAAAGATAGTTAGTCGGGTTAGTACTGTCCTAGGTAAACCTAAGAAAGTAGAAATGTGAAGATATGGGTGCGAGTGTGACTCGTCCCAGAGGTTCAAGTGGGTTGTATAGGTGAGAAGGGGTAGCTACCACCAAATCCGAGGGCATTGGATGATTTCCGATGATTTCCGATGATTTCCGAAGTGTCATGGTCAGAAAAGTGCGAGTGAGAACAATCCGATGTCAGCGTTCATCAGGAATGAGTAAAAGTGTTGAGCGTCGAGTGGAAATATTCAGAATCCTTTGAGTAAGGATTTCCAAACACGAATAAAACCGGCCAAAAGGGAGATGGTATTTGTTGTACCCGGGACTCTATCTAAATATGGAAATAGTGGAATACACAAGTTGTAGAATGTAAAAAAAACCTTTTGACGGTGAATGCGGAATCTCACGAAAGGTCCCCGTATGTCAGGTGTGGAAAAGCACCGCCGACCCTTGGGCGGATGAAGTCAAACCCGACAAATGAAAACGATGTGCTTAGCATGTCAGGGGGAAAATGAATGCGCGGGCGAAGTGAAACATTAAAAAACATTATTTGGAACCCCGAAGATCAAGGACCAATCAGACAAACGGAAAATAAAATGTGACACACGAAGGTCTAGAACCGCTCGGAGTTTTGCAGGACACGATAGGGGCTTTGGCACGACAGATGTGGGAGTCCACGAAGGACACTAGAATCTAGGGGAAAAGGACAATCCAACTGTAGGTAGCCACCAGCTCCTACAGTGTCTGGTAGAGCTGTGCGATAGGTACGGCAGTAAGGGACCTGTGATACGATAAGAAGTAATTCATAAATAGAGAAAATCTGCACCAGATAACAATCACATAAAACTTTAGCAAAGGCTTCAGCGCTGAATGATAGTTTGCGTGCACGAAGGGTACGGTAGAACTCAAGTGTCTGCAGTGAAAATGCAATTGATGGATTGTATGGAGCGTTGCCAAGGAATCCCACTTTCAAAAGACTATACATGGGGGACGGACAGTCTTGTGAACGAGAAATAGTTACCTGTGTTTCAAGTGTGAAGATATCGACCACCACGATGTTAAAGGCGATATCATCGCCAGATGGAGGGGGCCCTGGTCTGTTGGTAGTGAGTGTCATCGTGTTGGTATTTTTCCACGTGATGTATGCGTCAACAAGGAAGGGGAGTAGATGGGACCAGTTATCGTGAAAGGACTGTAAATGCTGTCGCCATGTTCATGCATCCTTAGCTCGATGATACATCCACCTAGCGACTGTGAATTGGAGGGACAATACAGTAAGAGAAAGACTGTGACATACAGATTATCGGCAAAGTCTCGAAGGGCATGAGCAATGGTTTCTTCATTGCTGATATTCTCTGGCAATGGGTCGAGTCCGAGTCCCATTTCAATGTCCTGCCAATTTGCACTTTCTGAATCTTTGGGTGGTTCATCATGGATCTCATGAAGAGTGTTGATCGTTTCAGTGCTTAATCCTTCTGCAATGATTGAGCGAAACGAAACGAAAGAAAAGGAATATATGCACCAGCAATGTCCAGCCGGTAGCATTTTTGTGCAGAAGCTTCCGCAAGTGCTACGTGGGACTGTGGAACTTGACGATGAGTTACCAAAGTTGTTCGCCCTCTGGCCACTTTGATGTTGACCAAACGAGAGAGACCCTTGCGTTTCGGCGGCATGTTCAAGAGGGAGGGTTCTAAACAGCAGCGTGGAGCGCAGCGGCAAGAGCTGGCGATCACAACAACAGAAGCATGTTGCCTTCTCTTCTACAGAGGCTGAATATGTTGCATTATCTGATTGTAGCAGACAAGTTGTCTGGATCTGACAATTACTCAGTGAAATGGGTTACAAACTCAAACCGACCCCTATCTGTGGTGATAACCAAGGATCCATCTTTATGTCATCCAACCTGGTTACAGAAACACGAAATAAACATGTTGAAATCCCATGGCATGCAGTACATGACTGGATCGAGGATGGCATCATCAAAGTATTTTACATTGAAGGTGCTTCTAATCCTGCAGACATGTTTACAAAGAACCTCAGGTGAGTTAAGTTTGAACAATTTCATTCAGAGTTAGGCCTAGAATTATTCTGATCTTCCATAGCCTACCTTGCTATTTACTATACTCTACATGCTCATGCGCCTAAAAATGGCTGCTCAGCGAGGGGGAGTATTGAACGAGTAGTATACGAGTTCCAACCCCTAACCATAGTATTAAGTAATCAATAGTGTAAACACTATATAGCATTCGAACTCAGTGTCTGAGTTCTAATAGACTCTTATCCTCTAACCACTACGTGAGACCTCAAGTCATAACTAGCTACTAATGGTGCGTCGTTCCTACTTTATAGAATAGCATGTTTGACAGCTAGACAACAAGTTCATTCAGGCATATGAACATGGTATTCCAACAATGTGCAATGATGGCATAATGTGCCGGCTGTTCCCAAGAATTTTCACATACTTGGCAGACTATCCAGAAAAGTATATTGTCTAGTGTTTTAAAGTCCAGTTGGCAACTGGTAGTGCAACTGGCAACTGGACTGGACCACAACTGATCACAGCTGGACTGCAGTTGCGAGTTGCCTGATTTCTCAGGCAAAAGACTGCAGTTGCCAACCAGTTGCAACCGATGCACAGCCACATTACCTACTTCCCATAATTTTCCCTGATTTTCTAGCATTTATTTTGATTTTATTAGACTATATTTCAGTTTGATGCTCTATGCATGACATGTAGTTTTAAATAAATCATATCTAGCCTTCCTGTGCTCTGAATTACATGCCCAGGGGACACATAGATTGTGTTTACTGACAGTGGTGACAGTACCACCAACAGAAAACTCGTGGAGCCTTTACTAGGTCACCCAAATTTTCCACTGATCCCTTCAACTGTATCCTTTCCTTGCCATGCCTTGCCAACCTGCAACTCACTATTTGCCTCATCATCACTGTGGCCATTGTGGCCAAGGATTCCCTACGCTGGTTGGAGTTCAACGCCATATTGGACATTCACCACGATGCCAGGCTGCATTGCTCCAAAGGACAGCCAATCCAGGGTAGCCTGTTGTCCATGATCAGAACGTGTCCGGCCAGGAAGATGTAGACCTTTTACCTGATAGTGTTATGGGACCTCATGACTTCACATAGGATGAAGGTGTGTTAGATAGCCAGTCATATGGCCAGGACGACCCAGGCCTTGCTGGCGACACTAGTACAGAACCAGAGTGATATATGCACAAGTATGATGAAGGACCTACTGCTGAGCTACTCAGTTCTGGTCCAATGGTATTTGAAAACATAAAAAAGGTCCAGGATGCAGATGGACAAGCCATGTACTCCCTGTTTGCAGACCATGAGGAATGAGAGTTGGCAGAATGGTTAATTATGAATGTCAACCAGCATGCCACTGACAAATTTCTGAAACTATCAATAGTAAGTTACAATTTCAGACAAGTATAACCCGTACTTAGCCTGGCTGTTTGCAGATGTACAATTGGACACAACCAAGTTTCCAGAGTAAATATATGTTCATGAAGCTTATAGATCAGCTTCCAACAGGGCCTGAATAGTACTGTGAGCTTGTGCATATCCACGGCGATGACGAGACTCACACAGCAAATCAAGATCCAGGTTATCAAGGTGCCAATGACAGAAATGATGAGGGCAATCATGAAGAGCTTGAGCTTTGGCTACATGATCCTGTTACCTGCATACAGGAATTGCTTGGGAATCCAGCATTTCATGATGAGTTGGCTTACGCACCTGAGAAAGTGTACATTGACCCAGAAGCGCAGACCCGCCGGCTCAACGAGATGTGGACAGGAGAATGGTGGTGGGAAGCCCAGGTAGATACCTGGTTAGCTGTCTGTCAGTTCAAATGCACATTGAACAACTTGATTGTACTTAGGGCCCTTTACCTGTGGGGACCACCATTGCGCCAGTGATCCTAGCATTCAATAAAACCCAACTATTGAGATTCAAGGGTGATAAGGTCGCCTGGCCAGTTTATCTCACTATTGGCAACATCTCAAAAGAGGTCTGTCGTCAGCCAGGATGCCATGCTTCCGTTTTATTGGGATACGTACTGGTTGTGAAGGTGGATACAGACACATTTGAAAACCACTCAGTGGCAGGCTACCACTTGTTCCACTACTGCATTAGGTCAATGCCACAGCCTTTGGTAGCTGTAGGACATGGGGTGTAGAGACCGTGTGTGCTGACGGACTCATCAGGCAGGTCTACCCAATACTTGCAGCATTCATCAGCAACCACCCAGAACAGTGCTTGGTAGTGTGCTATGCCGAAAACCGCTGCCCAAAGTGTTGAGTGCCAGCTGACCAACAGGGCGCAAACACTCATTTCCCACCACACAATCAAGAGCAAACAGCATGTGTTCTCCGTCCACAGGTCACAGGTCGATGCCCTCTGAGTTCATCGCTGAGGGCCTTTGCCTCATCTTTTCACCCTTCTGGGTCAAATTTCCTCACACCAACATCTTTGTTTGCATAACCTCCAACATCCTCCCCCAGCTCCGTCAGGGTCTCTTCAAGGATCACCTCCAGAAGTGGTGCATGACTGTTGTGGGGAAAAAAACATTCAATAGCTGGTTTCATGCAATGCCTATCCATCCCGGCTCTGTCATTTCAAGGAGGGCATATCTAAGATTACCCAGTGGACTGGTGCTGATAACAAACAGCTCCAGAGAGTCTTTGTGACTGCACTTGTTGGGACCATGCCCGATCATGATCTCATTCATGCCAGCCATGCATAGTGTTTAAAAGTCTAGTTCAGTTCGTTTGTTTTGCCTTTTTAGGGGCAACCGGACCAAAACTGGTCTAATTACCTTCCATATATGGTGAGGACTGGACCAAGACCGAAAAAAGGTCCTAAATGGTCCTAAACAGTTTTAGGACCAGTTGCAACCAGTCTTTTGAAAGACTGGTGTTGTAACCCCTATTGCGTGGAAATCATGCTTCCCACTATAGATACGAAATATTCTATGGATCAATAGCTATCTATCCACCTCTTGGTCAAGTGATCTGGACCACAGGAACAGGAGATATGATGTTTTTATACTTACATGTCACATGTATATCCATCAAACCCATAATAGTCAAATATGGTCCAATAAATTTGAAGAAAATACATAGAAATACAGGAAAATTAGGAGAAGTAGTCCCAATTATGTAGTGTGGCCATACGCCAGTTGCAACCAGTTGCAACTGGTTGCTGAACCAGGTTGAACCAGTCCAGTCCAGTACATTTGCCAATTATGGTACCAGTTCACAACTAGACTTCAAAACACTACTCAGTATTGGGAGCATTCCCAATTTGATGAACAAGAGATGCAGAAGCATTGCATCCACCATGAGTTCCTTTTTGGAGTAGATTCACCTGAAGGATGTTGGAGATAATGACATCAGGAGTGAAGTTCTCATTCTTCGTGGTGTGGACAATAGTGGAGGTCATGGCAGAGTAGGATTGGGCAAGAGCGTTAAGGATGATCATTGCAGAGATTGATTCATCAAGAGTGGGGCCAGATGATGTGGCACGATGGAAGAGTCCTTGAACATCGGAGAGTTGGATGGATATGTCACAATCTGGATGGAATCGGAAGCATAGCATAAGGTGTTGTATTCCTGTGGGAATGTAGCTGGCCATTAAAGCAGTAGCTTGGTGATCTGTGTGAAGCCAAATAGCTTGCTGCTCAGGGGCAGTTGTGCCAGTAATAGTACAATAGAGCGAAGTTCCGGAACATGATCCCAATATTGGCATAGTATCAGTACATTTCGCATCTGTGCTGTCCAGCCTTCATTGTTTCCAGGTCCAGAAAGTGTCAGGATGCAACTAGAGATTTTGGAACTGATCTTTGATGTGGAGGACATTGATTACCACGATAAAAATTGAGCTCCTGTCCAAACAGGGTATGGGTCAATCATGATCGAGACTAATAGGGCAGAATGAAATGGTCCAATAGGTGTTACCACACTGGAAGTGTTAGATCCTAGTTCCAATTCGAAAGCTTCAGAAGTAAGATCTTCGTCTTAGGGTAGCAGGAATGATACATCTGCTTCTTCCTTCATTGGTGATGTCATCAGTGCCTGCTACTTTTTCTGTCACTTCTTTAATCTCTGTTTCTTCTGTTTCTCCATGTGATTCTCTTTAGGAGGACGATGTGTCCTCCTATAGTTTCTATAGTGAATAGGATTGATAAGAGAGACAGATTCTTGTTCTGTGAATTCTTGGTAATACATAGATTCTGATAATGAGAAGACTTTTGCTTCTACAGTATCAACCAGAAGTGATGAAAAGAAGTGATAGTTATATACATTCTTCTTTTTCTCAGGCCCTAATCCTGTATAAGCTCTGAGAAGCATACAACTGCAATAGGGTATGATTGATGAATTGCAGGATGATGTAAGGAAAATATTAAGAAAGGTATCTACAGAGTGATTCCTAGTAAGGCTTCAACTCTTCATTCCAGGCTTTCTGATGTGAGGATCCCCGAAGGACACCTGCAGTGGCCAAGTCATTAGCATCCTTTCTAGAAACTTGTTGAGATTTTCAACAATCATCTGTGCCAGATTTGGAGCATTCTCCTCTAGTTTCTCATATATAGTTTCTCTCAACAGCGAGATCTCTGTTGAGGTCGAGTATGCGATTGTTGTCCAGTTTATGCTGGTTTGTTAAGAGAAGATTGGATGTGTGCTAGTGAAGTTCCCGGTTCTTTAGTTCATTGATCTTTCTGGTAAGTTGAATGACCAGTTGTCCTAGATCATGTTCTTGTTTCTTGGTTTGATATAGATCAGCTTCCAGTTCTCTAACCACCCCTTTGTGATCTTTGATAATGAAGTTCTTTTTATCGATTTGACAGAAGAGTTTGAGGTGTTTGTCTATATCATTTGATGAGTATTTCACCATTGCAGACCAGACAGGGTTTAGAGTATGAAAGATTATCCTCCTAAAAGCATCATATGCAGTATTCTATTCTCTCTGTGTTGGAACATCTCTCCTCTAGTCTCTCTTATCCCATGCCATGTCCTGAGTTCCGACTACACTTATGGAATAGTGACTTCACTCTAAAGGATTGTAGTAAGATCTCCAGATGCAATCCTCTTTCTCTTCACAATGTGAGTATTCATCACATTGGTATTGATCTTTAGATGTTCGTCCAGGTAGAAGTTCGGATCTCTGGCTTTGAACTGTGCCTTATTGCTCAGGTAGTCATTGTTATCCTGACATAAGATCTTCCATCTGAGATTGTGGATGAGGTAATGGGAGATGTCATGATAATTTTTAACTAGTTGAGCCCATCTCATGGCTTCCACCCATTCAATTAGTTGTTCTTCTCTAGTATAGTAGGTTCCAGATATGGTTTGCATAACATCCTCCTTGAAGTTGTTTGTGTCTATGCCCAAGATGCACATATCCACACTGAAGATGGAATGTATGTCGATCAGTGTCCCAAAGATCTCCTTGACCAGTTGCTAGAGCTGCTACCAGAATTCGATTCCGAATTAGGAATCAAGGGATTCCCCACACAATTACTGGTATAAGATGATCGTCTTTGTGCTCTGAGTCTTCCCTCAGGTCGATCGTGCTCTGGTACCCTTGGCGATCATCACTCAGTGAGGGTTTGTGACACTGAAGAAGAGAATCCAGGACAAGTTGGGCTGAAAGGACGGGAGGATCTATGAATGGAGGGATGTCTGTTGACAGATTGTCCTCCAGAGGCATTAGGTGGTCTGGAAGCATTAGAGGAGTTAGAGTAGAGGCGAAGATTGGGATTGGTTTCTCTACTGGAAGTATGGTTGTGGCACCTTCTGCATGATCAAGATATATGTCATCTAGTTCCTGTAGTCTCTCCAGGGTTATTTCTAGGGCCTTGTCTTCGTCTGTCTGAGCCATCTGTTGTGACTTGTCACTCTCTTGTGCCTTGGTCATCATTAGTAATGCTGACATAATAGTCAGTCAGATTCATATCTGACATCCACTAGTGTGACTGACTAACAACTACTAGCTTAACTCCACTAGGAGTTTTTCCTAGTGTTTCATCAGAAAACCCTCTCATGGATAATATCTTATATTACATTATAATCTCTTGGAATTCCACATATTATCAGGAATCTATGAAATCCCTTAGAATTTATAGCTCCTTCTAATAATTCTGTTAATGTTCAGAATTATTTCATAGTCTACTATAATTATTTACAATTCTGTATAAAAGATTGAATCATTCAATAGATTAATTAATATATATATATTAGATTATTAGTATATTAGACAAATATCATATTATTGATAACATTAGTAGACATATTCTAAGCAAGAGTCTTCAGTTTATTCAGTCATTTTCTATTCATTTGACATCAACATTATATTATTATTCAAACAACTAATATATAATATATGTGTGTGTATATATATACAGAACAATTCATAAAAGATCTAAACATGAGAGAAGATAAGTGGTGGATGAGGGCAAGACATATCAATAACTTACTTTAATGATGAAACAAGAATATAACTATAATAAAAGCAATACTAATGAAGAAAGGTATTAGACAAGATAAGATAAGAGAATAACATAACTTACCAATAATAGAGCATGGTAATAAGTTGAGATGAGAACAATAGCAATCAATAAAGATATTAGCATACTAGAAGAGTGATGTACAATTGATTGATTGATATAGTGAAGAAGTGAAGAAGAGATGAGAGATAATGATGGTTGAGGAAAGAGATGGTGTGGGAAAGTTTTGAGAGAGAGATGGTTTATATATGTTTGGGAGACCAAACAAATACAAACACTCCACATTGTGAAATTTGACTAAGTCTTTTCACTACATTTTATCTGCTATACTATTGCTACACTTTTCCTACATGGAGGGGAAGGGGAGGGAGAGGGGGTGATGGGAGGGGAGGAGGAGGGAGAGGGAGAGAGGAGAGAATAGGGGGAGGGGGTGGTGGTGAGGGTGAAGGAGGGTGGAGGAGAAGGGGAAAGGAGAGAGGAGAAGAAAAGTAGAAGAGGAGGAGAAATAAGTTGTCAATTTCACATAATTGATTTTTTCAATATATTACATTTTATTTTTATACTAGTGTTTTCTTGATATAGAAATACTTAGAAATACTTGATAATATTATGTATATTACTGATGTCTTATGTTTCAATGTTTGCTATTTCATGATAATATATACAATTGATAGAATTCTTGATATTATAAGATATTATAAGAAATATATAATATTATCCTCAATTATCTACAGGAGGGTTTCCCTGATGACATTGGTGTTGGTGATACTATTTTCATCTTCACTGCTTGCTGTCTTCCTCTTCCATGCCAATGGCATTGACCATCTCATTGTAACCATTCAAGGTGTGATGGGACTTGAAGACAGGTACAATCTTCTGATCTTGCTGACTCTTCCATATGTCGAGGATCTAGTTCACCCAATAACTTCTTGTCAAAGAAAATGTCTGGCCGGCTCAGGATTTGAGCCCACAGTACCACTGACCTACTACTGTCGGCAGCAATTCCTATCCTGGTATTAGTTTACATTCAGTAATAGATACATAATTTACTATAATACCCTGTGACGAACTTCCAAATCAGGTGCTTACTCTCTACCAGAGAACTCCCTCTGATATCCAGGAGATACAGTGCAGTGTCCTTGGTGTGGGTGACCTCCGTCGGTCCTCAGTGCTTCTTCTTTACCAGCCATTCATCCTCCAACTCTGAACTATTGGCATCACCATCTGCATTGAAAGTGGTCCGTGCATAGGCCCTCCATACATACTCAATCTGCATCATGCCACCTTCTGGCAATCCTCTGAATGCCAGTGTATCATACACCTCGTTGAAGTCATGCCTAGGATGAGATATAACAAATAGGAGTCTATGGAAGCAATGTTACTCACGACGTCCACATGATCTGTGACTTGGAGTCTTCCAGGCCATCAATATGAAGACCCATGTACGTCATTGTCACTACATCTCTTTAGTGAAATCAGCAGCAAACTTCGGACCAAGGTCATTGCCACTCCTACAATGATCAGCAGAGGCAAATATTCCCATCAGTACACTTACTGGGCACAAATGTTGTCTGGCAGCACAGCATTATTCAGCACCTTTGTCTTCTCCTCTGTGGCTGCCAACTCCTCCGGGAACTGCCACCCCATGACTATTTTGAGGCCTTCTTGATAATGCTGGAGATACGCCTTCGAGCCAGGCTCAGCATCCCACTGTGCCTTGATAACCACCTTCAGCTCTTCCTTGTGGTCCCTGCCAATGACTCATGTTATGCCCCAGCATTGGCTGTACTTCTTCAACTCTTAGCCTTATAAGTCTTTGCTGTGATGTGGAGCCAACTCAAATAGTGCTATGTATCTAGTTAACTTCTGTGGTACATGAATACAATCCACTCATCTGTTTCCTGTCCTCCCACTCTGTCTTTGTTGTCTTCTTAGTCCCTTCCAACCCATGTGCTGCTGAGGTCATTTGCTTGAAAACATGAGTTTTGCCAATGTTATCCTTGGCATCCTGGAATTCCTTCTTGAACTCCTGGAGGAGTTGGAGCTTATTGATGGAGAATAGGATAGGCATTGTGGAGATTCAAAAGTCAAACAAGAGCAGAGAAGGATCTTTTGGTGTGAGTAGAGAGAGGTTGAAACCTTTAAGCACATATGTGTTTACCATCTCTCCTTTGGTAGTACATCTGCCTCTGAATAATGCCATATTCCATACTGTCTGTTGAGCTGAATTCATTTGCCAAGCTTTACCAAGCTTTACCAAGACTAAGCGATCTTTGCTGATGACAGCCTTCATGTAAGACAGCATTGCCTTGAAATGAATAGAACACAGTGGAATGAATCCACAATGGTATTCAACCATGGCAAAGAAGGGAAAGAAGGCAGTAACCTCTATAGCTGTGAAGAAGGTAGAATATAAAATCATCCAGATCACTAGGGGTCCCAAAACAAGACTACTGAAGCTGTCTCCATCAAAGGTAGCAAGGAGAAATATATCTTTACAGGGATCTCCATCCAAATCCTCGCCTTCCAAGCCATGTCATCCAGAATTTGACCATAGTTCCATGAAAGCAAATGTGTTGGAGGACTTTACTCCGCCTATCAGGAGACCCAAAAAGAAGGTAGTTCAAGTCTCCTTTGCCATACATCATATTGACTATATTGCTAGACACAAAATGATTTCCTTTGAGATTGGTTACATTTCCAACAGCAATATTTAAAAATGTTGCTGGATATGGAGGCCTCTACCCTGGACCAAAATTGCTCTGTTTTCCACTGTACCAAGGAGGGGATATACTGATGCACTGATTGCTTCCTCCAGCCTTCCTTTTGTACATCTTGCTGCTGAGAGCAATATGTAAAACATCCATTTCATGGAGTTCAGCAATAGGTAGGCCGGCATTTTGAAAATTCTTTGCTCTGATTGGTAAGTATCAAGATGACATTGAAGGTATTTAATAACTGCTATTTGCTAGGCTGGGATGGAAATTCATCTGGGCCATAGGAGGGCTCTATGTCTGTCTGCCAATGCCAATGCCAACATATCTGAGGATAAGGAGGAGGCCTGGGAAGATGTAGATCTAGCCGATATGTCGGCACATCTGAAATGTCCGGCAAATAGTAACTATATCACTGTTGTCAATACCTCCAGCATTCACTTCTGCAATCTCTCCTATTGTACTTGTGCTAGTGCCCCAGAGAAACATGTGTAGCTTTTCCGAGCTCAGCTGTTCACTCTGAGTACCATCTGCCCTCAAACAGTATTTACATTCTGTGTCTTAGATGATTTCCTACGTGATAATGTGGAGTGTGGCACATTGGTATTGAATTACTTCACCAAGCTCCACTGGATCATCTCAAACGCTCTTCCACATATGGTTCTGGTATGTCAGTGTGTGTTTTTGACTAGCTGCCTCAATGGCTGAATTTCAAGATTGCTATTAAGAACTCATGAGGGTTTCCAGGCAATAGTGGCTCTTGAAAAGCCTGAAATTGATTGGATTTGGACTGGGAGAAACAGTACCAACTCAAGGCAATCTAGCACTATTCTGCCCAGCTTGTCCCCAACCAGACATCAACATACTGATCACCGATGATGTCGACCATCAGCAGGAATGCCTCACCTGTTACAGCACTAACTTCATACAAGAAGCAGGCTATGTCAACAGAGAAATCATGGAGACCCTTTGGGCATCGCTCAATGTCATCTTGCCATCGGCCTGCAGCATGTCTACAGCACATCGGCAAAAGCTCCTTGACTACCAAATGAATGATTCAAATTTCCTGAAGATGATCCACATGAGTGAGTCATGCAATACTTACATATTTGACTCATCACTAAGTCTGAGAAGGCCGCTCATTGAAGCAAAAGTTTGGGGAAGCAAAACGAGCAACTGGATGCTGCTGTACCAGCGAATGAAAAAGTGAAATGGAAGACTGCCGAGAGACAGGCCATGCAAGCACGCAAAACCAATATTAAAGTTATGGACATGTTCAAGATACAAATGGACAGAAGTGAATCTGTATTGGTTTGTGCTGGGGTCAAAGTTATGGAACTAGACCTTCTGGCTTCTAGAGTTGGTAAAAATCATAGATTACATGGATCCATCAACTGGATCATGGATGGGCTCTGAATTGAGGAGGCTCAAATCACCCTCAAAATGCAAATCAAAGACCTTGGTCCCAAGCTGACTGACACTCAGTTATTGACCAACGCCCAGAAGAGAGAGCGGTTGGACGCCAACATCTCAAGGTTCAATATATCGGCGGTGGAATTCATTGGTGGAAGACCAGGTGGATCTTCCAGGTTTTCGGGAGGTGGAGTTGATATGTGATGGGAGATAAGACCTTTATGATAGTGAAGGGTCCTTCTCTTTTGGGTGCAAACTTTGGGTTGATGATGTTGCATTTCAAGTTTTTGGCTTCCAGCCAGACTTTGTCACCTTTCTCAAATGGTTTGAACTCTCGACGGTTTCGGGAGGACATGACTTGGCGGGCAAGTTCATGGGTGGCGAGGGCTTCGTCTCGTGCAGTGGAGAGGGACTTTAGATGGGTTTCCACTGCGGGGATAGAAGTGGCAGAGATGACCATGGGGAGAGTATGGGGTTCGTATCCCAACATGAGATAGAACGGGAATTGACCGGTGATGGAGTGTATGCGATGATTGTGTGCGAATTCAGTGTGGGAGATCTTCGATGCCCAAGAAGCGGGTTCTGATCTGCAGAAGATCCGTAGGTAGGTTTCCACTTCCTGGTTCACATGTTCCATTTCACCATCAGATTGGGGATGGTATGCGGTGGAGAGGGAGAGGTTGTAGTTTAAGAGCTTTCCAAGCTCCTTTGTGAAGGCGGATGCGAATTACGGACCACAATCAGAGATGATTTTGTTGTAGAGTCCGAATCGGAGGTAGACTTTGTGAAAAAAGAGGGAGGCAATCCCTTCGGCAGTGATGGTCTTCTTAGTAGGACAAAGAATTACCCCCTTAGTAAGTCCATGGTCTACCATGACCAGGAGAGAATTGAAGCTGTCTGAAAGGGGAAGATTGGTGATCAGATCAAACGAGATCTGCTGGAATGGACGGGAGGTGTGGGATTTGATCGGTGTGAGAGGGGGGATGGTGGGGTGTGTGTTGGATTTGTTTTGCTGGCATACAGTACAGCCTTCGACGTATTGGCGAACATATTGGGCGAGTCCCGGCCACTAGAACTCCACGGCTACCAGCTGGCGAGTTTTGAGGTAGCCGGGGTGTCCAGCTGTTTCATGATCATGACACCATTCGACGATGGAGTGGTGAAGGGCACTGTCAGGGGGAATATAAATGCGTCCTTTGTAGGTGAGAACACCCTCCTCATGCTTCCAGTTGGAGAGCCAAGAGCGAAATTGGGCGGGGATATCGGGCTTGAGGAAGGACTGGAGATGTTGGAGGACCAGGGGATCACCTTCGGAAGATGAAGAGATGCATTTATGGAGGGTAGTGTCAATGACATTGACAAAGAGGGAGTCGGGGAGGAGGATGGTGTCACTGTTGTCAGGTTTGTTGGGGTGTAGGTCAGGGCAGCAGGAAAGGGCATCTGGACCAGCGAGTAACTTTCCAGGGATGTGGATGATTTTTAGATCAAAGTCAGTGGGGTTGAGTAACCATCGCGCTTGTCATCAGTTCAGGTTTTGTGCTTGTCTGAAGTATGTAAGATTCTTGTGGTCGGTGAAGACCTGGACGGGGAGCCATGGAGATACTGTCTCCAGGACTTAAGTGCACAGATGATTGCAAGGAGTTCACAATCATAGATGTCATAATTTCGTTCAGCCGGAATGAACGACTGGGATAGGTAAGAATAGGGATGCCAATTGCCGTTGGTATCCGTCTGGAGTAGAATAGCTCTGGAGGCATACTTTGAGGTGTTGGTGGCGATGGCGAAGGGTTTAGCAAAGTCAGGGAGATTGAGCACCGGCTTCATGAGGAATAGTTTTTTCAGGTCGTCAAAGGACGACTGGCAAGTGGGGGTCCATTCCCATCGGTGATCCTTCTTGGTCAGATCTAGGAGCGGATGTGCGATGGTGGAGTAGTTGGGGATAAACCGACAGTAGAAGTTGGCAAAACCAAGGAAGGAGTGAACTTCCTTTACCTTGGTTGGGGTGGGCCACAAGGCAATACCATCTAGCTTCACGGGGTCCATGGCAAGTTGTCCTAGTTTGACAATCATCCCGAGGTACTCTACCTCGGAAGTGGCGAACTGGCATTTCTCCAGTTTGAGGTGAAGGTCCAGCTCTTTCATGCGTTCTAGGACTCGCTTGGTTCTTTCGGTGTGGGTGGCTTCATTGGGGGAGAAGATGAGGAGGTCGTCCATGTAAATAATGAGCCATCCTTCAGCGATCATGTCTCAGAAGGAGTTGTTCATAAATTGCTGGAACGTGGCAGGGGAGTTGTTAAGACCGAAGAACATGATGGTTGGCTCAAAGAGCCCTTTGTGAGTAATGAATGCCGCCTTCCACTTGTGCCCGTCCTTGATGTAGACATTGTTGTAGCCTCATTGAATGTCAAACTTGGTGAAGTGATTCACACTTTTAAGTTTGTTGACGAGGTCGGAGATGAGAGGAAGGGGGTAGGCGTCGTGGGTGGTGTGTTCGTTCAGGTAACAGTAATCCTGGCATGGGCGGAGTTTTCCGTCTTTCTTTTTGATGAAGAAGAACGGGGAGGCTTGGGAGGAGTTTGAGGGTCGGATCTTCCCCTGAGGCAAGGTTTTCTTCCAGGAAATCTTCTGTGGCCTTCTTTTCATCGGGGAAGAGAGCGGGTAGACTTTTCTGATCTTTGGAGTGAAGGATTCATCTAGGTTGATCTCATGATCATAGGGCCTAGACGGCGGCACATGGTCTGTTGCTTCTTTGGAGAAGACTTTGGCGAACTCTTCATATTCTGTAGGAAGAGTGATCTTTGGTTTGGTGTTCTCGGTGGCTATGGCAAGCTCCCTTGTGGTGGTGAGTCTTGCACACACGAGGATCCTAGGACAAAACATTGGGAGTCTCCCCAGACGATTCAGTTGATGGCCCGGTTGTTGATTGCGTGACGGAGATAGTCATCACCGGAATCAAAATCTAGGTATTCGCAGAGTCTGGAGTCCCAGATGGAGTCGACGTTGACATGTCGGATGGTTCGGAGGGTGAGCTTTGGGAAGTGGGAGTCATGTCGCTTCAAGTCTGCAGTGTGGATGGCGTAAAGGTTCTTCGATTGGTCATATGACTCAGAGATAGTCATGGTTTGTCTGCCCCAATCAATGACAGGGTTCGTGGAATGGAGCCAGGGGATTCCAAGGATGACATTTTCCTTTCCGTAGTTCATGATGTAGAAGAGATGTTCCTGAGCTATCTCTTCGATGTTTGTGAACATGGTACAGGTGAAGCAGATTTCTCCACTTTTATTCGTGGATTGGTCGACGTTTCGGACTCAGATGGGTGATTTGAGTTTGGCGGTGGGGAGGCAGTGTTTTCTGATGAATTGCCAGTCGATGCAGGAGATATTGGCTTTGCTATCAACGAGAGCAGAGGTGTCAACAACTTTCAAGGTATGCAAGGGGGTTACGAGTTGGATGGGGAATCTCATTGATTTGGGAGAGGTAGATACAAGTACAGGAGCACGTATTACGTTAGGGGAACTTTGCGTTGAACGAAGTTCCCGGTTCAAAAATCCTTTTTGGCAGAAGTGAAGGAGATTTGAGCTACTCCTTCTTCTTCGTCCTCATCATCGTCTATCTCCTGTAGACATGGGATTGGTTCTTCCTTTCAAACCTTTCGTATCTTCTTTGTTTCGGTGGAGAAGGTGGGACAGGTCATGCTTGTGTGGCCTTCCTTGTGGCAGCGGAAGCAGAGTCCTTTTGTGATGCAACATTTTCATTCTTTGGGGGTGAGTTTGCTGATTTTCACGACGTCAACATCCATAGTGTTGGGGTCTTTTCGGGGGGATGGTACATAGAGTCGGGCAGAGGGAATGGTGGATTTCTTGGCTTCGTGGTGGGAGGCAACCTGCTTCGACCGGTCCCACTGGGATTGGAATCCTTCCACTTTCTTGTACCATTCTACGACGGTGGGGGGGACTGTGTCCATGGTATAGATGCAGCACATGAGGGTGGGGTTTAGTCCTTCCAAGAACAATCGGGTGAGGACGTTTTCATTGGTGATGCCGCTTTGATGGGTGGCGACTTTGAAGGCGGTGACATATCTGAGAATGTTGTTCCCCTTCTGTGCGAGAGATTGAAGGGTAGCCAAAGCTTTCCCTTTAAGCTCAGTGGTTTGGAAGGTGGCTTCCAGTTCTTTGGTGAAGTCTGGGAATGTCTCAAACTTGGAGTTCGCAAGTGCGTCGTCGATGAAGGCAGTTGCAAAGTTGGCTGCAGATCCTTTCTTCATAAAGGAGAGGGCGAAGGCAATGCATTTTTCATCGGTGTTGTAGGTGTTGACGTTCACCAGCAGGTAGAGTTTCACTGCAGCGATCCAGGGGTGGTAGTTCTCTTCCTTTCCATCAAAGGCGTCGGGGAGGCCGAGACATAGTTCTTTGGTAGGCATGGTGAGGGTTGAGGGTGCTGGTGGGGCTGTGGCGGGGGGCATAGCAATGTTGGACAGAACTGCAACTAAGGCAGTCCATGTTTGAAGAGCTTAGATCTTTTGTTACACTTGGTCCCTGGTAGGGCAGCAAACATATCCTCTGAGGCGAGAGGGTCAAAGGTCGTTCAAGGGGGTTTCCTACTTGACGGGTCAAAAGATTGGTTGTCAAGAGGGTTTCCTCTTGAGACAATCAAGGGTCGTCAAGGAAAGCTTCCTTACGACGGGTTCAAAGGTTCGAGGGACAAGACACCTGTTCAAAGCATGGGCATAGGCTTACAAGGAATCAAGGGACAAGGGAAGTCAAAGGGTCTCAGATTCATGTACAAGGACGTAGTACAGAGGAGATCTAAGCTAAGGATACGAGATGCATATCGAAGGTATATATACTGTCCTAGTAGTTTAGGGCAGGCATGAGAAAGGTAGAGTCGAGTCATAAGATGTCACAGGATGACAAGGGGAAATGACTCATTGGGGGCCGACAGAGTCATCACTAAAGCGAAACAACACACCGAAGCTAATGTGATCATTTGGAGCGTAAACATGATGACACAGAGAGAAATAAAGGAATTGGATGGAGGGATATGACTACGAAGCAAGTGAGAGGTCAGTGGACTGATAACGTGGGATGGGAGAGTAGTTGTAGAAGAAAGAAACAGTGAGTCCAAGACAAGGAAAAGAGATAGGGGACGAATCGTAACAGCGCCCCTGTCATAAGTCTGGTCCTAACTTCAGAGATGGGACTTGTGTCAAAGTATAAGTCCTAACACAAGCATATTAGAACCTAAGTGGAAATGGTCAGAGTGAGACAAGAAGGACAGGAGTGTGATCAAGTTGATATTCAAACTAAAGTAAATACATTGAAGTACTTGAGTTTATATGCGGTGGCGGGCATTGTAGAGAGAGTGGAAGTGCAGTCTGCAGAGGTCCATAGTAATACTACGGAAGACTGTGTAACTGCGTAGAGTAACTAGATGGAGTCTAGCGTAAGAATGAAATGGAGAAGTGTAAAAAGGGATAGAGTAATGGATATACAAGTCCAACTGCCTGCGACTGCATCACAGGCAAGAACACTCTGGAGTTGACAAGGAGTTGGTCCAGAGGAGCAGAGTTGGACTTGTTGAAAGTTATGGATATGACAGCTTCACCTTGTGTGGTGTGTCCTTGTCTTAAGTCCAGTCCTGGAACTTCGGAGATAGGACTCGTATCAAAGTATAAGTCCTAATATGAGTGTGCTAGAACATAAGCAGAGTTGGTCAGAGGGAGATGAGAGTGACAGGAGTGTAATCAAGTCAATATTCAAACTGAAGTAAATACATCAGAGTACTAGAGTTTATATATGAAGTCTGGGATATTATTAAAAAGCCAAAAATGCAGTCCACAGGTCAGGTCTAGAGTAATACTATGGAATACTATGTAGTGTAACTCAATGGAGTCTAGTGTACGAATGGAATGGAGAAGAGTAGAAAGGGATAGAGTAACAGATATACAAGTCCAACCACCCAAGACTGCATCTAGGGCAAGAATACTCCAGAGTTGGACTTGATGAAAGTTATGGATATGACAGTCACCATTGTTGTTGTCATGTCTTCCAGGCATGCAGTTGTGTATGCATTGTCATTGTTGTGTTGTTGCTGGTGCTAAGCCATTGACGACACTACTTTATCATTGTCATGCTGGGATGAGGGTAATACTAGTAAAACAACAGTAATTACTAATAAGCCAATAGATGATTTATGACATGACTTACCTGAGTATTATGCTTGGACTGGATACAGTGGATGTTGATGAGTGAGCAAGGTGGGAACCTGCATTAGCAAATTAGTAAATTCCTTATGAATATTTTTTGGTACTTTTTCCCCTGGTATTGATACTCCCTAGGAACTTAAGTTGAATAAGGACAGTGCCACACTGCAAATGAACTTTCTGCATTGCCACTGACAAGCACAAAAATAGAACAAACCTAACAAAACCACAAAAAAGTTTTTAATCACCACAGACACTAGGACAAGTGAACCGAGATGAATAAGATTGACCATTAACTACTACAGACATCAAGATACACTGTAGAACCATGGTAAGTGCCTGATGCTGAAACAAATTTGAACATCTGTGTGCGCAATGTAGTAACATGGGTGGAGGAATAGGATTCGAGGTCCATCTGCTGTTTGTTTCTATGCTTGTTTACTGTCACTCAATGATCAATGTTTCATGTTGCAAACAAGTACAGTATGTCCATAGTGAGAATATGTGATTAAGTGAGAAACATCCAAAATGCCTGTCTAAGCGAAAAGGCCAAAGAGTGTGACTCTGTGACACGCAGGTCACAGAGTTTGGTCTTTGGACGAGCAAGGTAATAAGCGACGGCTCTCATTCTCTTTTCCTCGTCATCACCTGGCTCGTCTTCTCGTCCACCTCATTCGCCCATTCTCATTCAAATCGCATTATTTCACACCTCAACCAACTCGCACGACTCTTCCTTCAGTTTACTCATCTTTTGCACCATGGACGCCCCTC
>JBBPRM010000101.1:0-30043 GCA_038092995.1 Xerocomus minutiporus | reverse complement strand
TGAAGATTGGCGAAGAGGCGCGTATCATTAAAAAGTTTGCTGTGTGCCACAAGATTGACTCTATCCATTACAGCAGGCACAGATCAACCCCGAACAGGCAGAGACCGTACGCACTATAGTGGTATTTTCGACCGAATGCTTACTTATTTGACTAGGGCCAGAGAACGGTCGCAGAGACCGTGATGATCGGGAGCGGCCACGTTCTAGAGTGCGAGAATCCTCCCGGTCCCGTCGTGAAGGCTCTCCCTCGAGACGTGACAAAGAGGATCGGCGGATGGACCGTGATGACGGATATAGTTACCGAAAGGATAGAGACGACCGCGACCGAGATTTCGAACGCGACTCCGAGCTTGAAGACCCCAGGCGGTGGAGGGACGATGGGAAGAGGGATGAACGCGCAACCGCCAGACGTGAAAGGGAAATTCGCGAGCGCGATCGCCGTGACCGACCTGCATGGGATGGAGGTGATCGTATCGACAGACGCTGGGCTACTGGGGATGATCGGGACGGTCGGGGAAAGAAACCAAGCGGCAGGGATAGGAAGCTCGGCGAAGATGGCAAGGACCGTGATGACCGCAAAGATCGCGAGCGCGAGAAGGAGCCCGCTTGGATGGATACTTACATTCCAAGTAACGGCAGTGGTGGAGTCATTGGCGCCCACCGTGCTGGTGGAGAATTGGATGGGATCCAGGCGTTTAGGAAGGAAATGCAGCAGAAAGACAAGTCTACTTCGCCGGTGGCTTCTAATCTCTCGGCGTCACAAACACAAGCTTCGTCCCCTGTCCAGGCTCCGGAAAACCAGTTAGACGAGATCCAGCTCTTCCGGTTGATGATGAAGAGGGAGGAGGAGAAGAAGAAATCTGATTCCCCTACAGTCCACCCCGTAGCGCATCATCTCACTGAGAATGCACCTTCCGGTCGTCACGATGATGCCTCCCAAAGTGCGTTATAAATGTTTAGTGGAATCACTCATATTGACCATGAGTAGCAGTTCGAGTGTCCCTGGAGGCTGGCACAAATTTGGCCCTTACAACTCCCTCGAGCGAAGGCGCTCGTTGTGTGTCATCAACTGACGAACAACAAGAAGCTTCTATAATCGTTGGTGTGGCTACCGACGCGCCAACACCGACTGCGTCCACCTCTTCCCCTCAAATCTCCGCGCCACTGGCCTTCATCAGTCAAGAATCTGAATCCTCTGATAAATTGAACCAACAGATTTCGCGACCACTCTCAACTACACCTTCGTCCGACCCATCTGCAATGGTGAAACCTTTTATCGACGCGACGATTCCTGCGAACCAAATATCTCAGTCTCATCCTGGTGGATCTCGACTTCTTGCACTGGGGACCCGGAATGCACAAAATGCAGCTATGGCGTCCATGCGTTCTAACTCCCCTCGAAGCCCGATATCGTTTGTCCAAAAGAATGGAAGTATTGGTGTAAATGCGATCGGTGTCGTGGAGCCATTGTCACATTTTACTCCTGTGACTGACGCCTCGCGACCCAATAATGGGTTCTCTCCGTTTGATGAATACAGAGATGCCCTTACTCTCCCAAACTCATCTGCATTCGAAACAGTCTCCCGTGGACCTTTGACCTTGACAGGTGATCGCACCGTTTTTGCTGCAGATCAAATGATAGCTGCTGAACCTGGCCTTGGGGGTTTTTCCAACAACCACACAGCTCAGACATTCGAACCTGTAGGCTCAGGAATCGCTGCTGCAAAAGGCAGCCGATTTGCAAAGTTTTTTGATGGGAAGAGTAGAGACAGTCAATCTACTCCCTTCGCGAGAGGTCCGATGGGTGCAACTGCGTTGTCACACCCCAACCCCCAGAAAGTGGACTTTCCGACTTTGCAACCTCCTCATAACTCTGATGCCAGAGCAATGGAAGATATTTTTGCAATGCTCAATAATTCTGCGCAGGTGAGCGCTGATCTGACTCTGCAAAAGCAACTTCTCATATACCTAAAACAGGCCCAGAGACTTGGTGTTGCTCCAGAACTGTCCAGCGTTGATACAGGCTACGCATCGCCGTCGACCAATCTACATGCCCTGCAAAACGCTCAGGGCCATCTCCACTTGCTTGGTCCCGGTCGGATGGATTCACTCTATGAGGATAGAAACTTTGTCCCAGATGGCATGGTGCCTGGACTTCGCTCCGTGGCACCTCCTCGCAGTCGACAGAGCAACGCCATGTTCTCTGACTTTGCTGATGAGCCCATGCAATTCAACAGCGGGCAACGCGGCCCAACCCAACTTTATCAAGGTCCAGTGCCCTCGATCCATCTGCAGCACGGCAACATGGGGCAGAATGGTCCAATCTCGATGCAGACAGCACAATTCCGTGGTGCTCCATCCCCCAATCACCTCGCCTCAATTCAACGTTTACCGCCTGGCCTAGCGAATCTGGGTGGTAGGCCTCCCCATGAACCCAGCCAGTTTGCTGTTGGAATGACGAATGGCAGCGTTCACGGGACAGTACTTGGAAACGCACCTCAACCACCTTTCAACAATTTCCAACAGCCTTCGCTGGGCTTTAGCAGCGGCCCTCAGATTCGTGGTCCTCACCCAGGCTCACATCAGCTACAAGGGACGTTGGGTCCGAATGCGCTACAGGGACTCGTTCATCCTAATAATCTCGGGTCTGGTCAGGCGCAGTTGTTGGGTCTTGCCGGAGCGAATGGCATGCATGGAGGGCTACGCGGACCTGGTGGAAGATTCGGGCAACAGGGCCCTCAGGTCCAACCACACATCGCTTTGAGGCAACCACAACAGCCACAGCAACAAATTCCTCCGCATATGCTTCCACTGCACCTCCAGCAGCAAGGCTTCGGTGGCGGGGCCACCAACCAGCCCGCCCATGATCTCATGGCTTTACTCATGAATGGAGCACGCCGAGACTGACCTAGATGCTCGATATATACTTGCCTGGTGACTATCTGATTTCGTTTCACCTCTGTTCGTCTGAATTCTTCTCTGGACCCTTTGCCTACATCCCTTATTGACGCATAGTTTCATACCGCTCGTTCGATTCTTCTCATTGTTTCACTATGAATGATGTTTGGGGCATATTACTATACATTGGCATAAGCTACAGTGTGCTACCCAGGTGCGATGCGCTCGCTAGGTGCCGCATCGCCTGTCAAGCACAACAACAAGTATGTAACATGTGGCAAGGCGCAGAACCAAATCGGGTGAGGCCTTCAAGTTCGCTGAGAATCCACCATGAAGGAAGCTTCTATGCTTCCGTGGTAACCAGCAAAACGTGGGGCGCTCTTGAACCTACCTATTAAATGCCGTGGCTAGTGTTGGTGTCGTCCGACTTATCCCCGCCATTGAATTTTTTTGCAAGTTGGGAGATGCTGGCCTGTTGTCTCGGCAGACTGTAAGACATTCTTACTCGGTCGCCGGCGCCGCAAATATGGCGAGATGTCGCCGCATAAACATTAGATCATAAATTTGGGATCCGATAGGGACGCAGCTCTCGATGAACGATGTGTGAAGCTATATACGATGAACGCCCTGATAAGAAGTGATTGATGGGAGGTGCTGTGTGGGAGACAACGCAAACTGGGCCTGGCGCATTACGGAAACAGGTGTCCAGACGACGTGAACCAGCAAAAGAACCAGAACGACCATGAGCACTTGGACTATTGGGGGCACGTAGTTTCATCACCGCAGAACAAGGACAAATGACCGCGCTGCTGCATACGAGTGACGCTAGTCGCGCTTGGTTCTAAGAAGTGACTAGCGAATATAAAGTTACATAAGTTGATAGGCAACTACCCAACATCCACTGCCTGCAGGCAGACAACGTGGAGTTATCCTGCCGAATCAGAATGAAAGGCTCAGGACCAAGTAAGTAATACAAGCCGCATGTCCGCTTGAAAGGACAAATCGATAAGCGGCACATGCTTTTCACGCGTTGCGGGAAGTAAAACTCGACTTGATCCTCTATCCAACTTTCTCCATCCGCTTGCTGCCCGACGCCAACTATCTAACGGGTACTCTGTTACATCGACGCTCGATTCACTTCGAGACGATTTTCGTGCAGCCGCTGCGTTGCATCCCACTCTAGACCCATCTAACTCACCAGTCTTTCTTTTATACCGACTCTCGCTTCGCTTGATCTCTACCGCCAGCTCTCTGTTTTTTTTTTATAATCACACAAAGTCGCTCTGCGCAGGTGAGTCAAGCTCATGTGCACACCATGAACGATGACATTGAAGCGGTGGACAGCAAACTTCAAGGCAACTGTGAGCGCATTCTGTCTGTCTGCCGCCCTTGTCTGACATGGGTTTGTGACTGGCAGCACCAAGAATCCGGGCATTTTGCAGCTACAGTGTGAGTTGGTGGAAATACGTCACTTTGCTCTTGACACCGTAAAACGTGGGGTCGTGGGAATGCCGCGCACGGCGCTCACGTGTCAGTGCGACGCTGTGCGAGATGCCGGCATCATGTTCGGTGTGAGGATGTGGAGATAACAAGAACCGTCTCAGGCTCTCAGAGGGCTGGTCTCGGATGAGCTGACTTTGGATCCCGGCCGAACTTGACACTTGTCGTCATGTTGTGACAGGCTTCATTTTTCATTTTTTTTCTCTTTTTCCATCTATGGACATGTTTGTGGTATTTCTTCCTTGCCATTTCATTTTTTAAATAATTATCCCTGCCAGCCAGCCGTTGTACCGTTTGCTGTGCTCTTATATTCATCCCAGGCAGTCTTTTCTCTCTCTTTCTTGTCGGGTCTTCGCTTCAGAAGACTCGTACTCCTCGTCGTTGCGCACGACGTTGGATCTTCATTCGTCCTTCACTTCCACATCCCCCTCCTTGTGCTTACGACCATCCACGCTGACCACGATCCATTTTTCATCTAGTCTCCACTGTGCGCCACATTCAACCATCTCCGACGTCGTCCCCCAAAGTGCCCGTCGTCATTGCATGATCATCATCTTTATCGGTGAGTACTATTTCCGTGTGGCATGCCAAACCTTCCGATATTCCTATCGGTGGGCCTTGAGTCGAGCATCATGTTGGATGCCATCTTTCAACCTCCGCCAGTAACTTGTTCATCCAAAGTGGTGAAGACCGTCTTCGCGGCTCGCACTTGTCCACTAGATTGAGGTGTCCCTGCCACCTTTGGCGCATTTTAAATTCATGCCTCTGTCTCTCGTCCTTATTCCGACCCATGCTAACGGCGCTCCTCTTCTTGCGGAACATCTCCCCAGCTTCCTATTGGTCGATCTCCCTCTCCAGCCAATACACACCAATCCCATTGACTCAGACATGAAAGACATTTCGATCTCTTCGTTTCGAACCTCCCGAAAGGTCGCATACCCGAAGAAGCGCCCATCTCCATCAGGCGTCTCCAAAGTGCACAAGACTCCAAGTGGTCCCCTTGCTGCGAGTCACAAATCTCCTTATTCCGCCAAGGCCGCCTTGTTTCAGCAACGGCATCGTGACGCGCAAATCGCCGCTCTTCGACGACAAGGAGTTCTTCTGGAGGAAGAGTATCGTGATGATATTCGGTATTATATGCATGAAATGGAGGTGAGATCCCCCCAACTGTCGTGTATGGTTTGGTATTGACTTTTCTATATAAATAGAGGTATACCATGTCGTCTGCCCAATCCATGGATCAACAACCTGAAATACGGTGGCATATGCGTCCTTGTCTGGTTGACTTTCTTGTCGAAATTCACTTCGCGTTTCGCCTTCGCCCGGAGACTCTCTATCTCACCCTCAACATAGTGGACCGCTATGTCTCTCGCCGAATCGTCTATATCAAGCACTATCAGCTCGTCGGATGTGCAGCATTATGGATCGCGGCCAAGTTCGAAGACGCCAAAGATCGCGTACCCACAGTTCAAGAGCTCGCCCAGATTTGTCGGGAAACATACGACGAATCAGCTTTCATCCAAATGGAAGGACACGTGCTTGCGACGATCCAGTGGACTCTTGGTCACCCCACAGCAGAGGCTTGGCTTCGCCTGATGTGTTGCGATCCTTTCGTTGAAGAAGAGAAAGTTCAGCACGTCGCACGCTTCCTCATGGAGATGACACTTTTCTATCGCGAATTCATCAAATATCCTCCTTCGTCGATAGCGTTAGGCGCACTGACTCTTTCGCGATTTCTCTGTGGCAAACCTCGGCGCCTGTTTGAGGAGACAGAGGAATGTCAGGAAATTGTCGAGCTCTTGGATAATCGCCTCGCCAAGCGTGTCAATGATCTCTCCGAGACCCTAGTGAAGAAATATTCCTATGCCTTTTACTCAAAGGCTGCGACGTTCGTTGTTCAGTACTATCTTCAAGGAGGCCGCTACGACCGACAGCAAATCGTCCCTTTCCCCGTGACACCAAAGCGTTCCGCATTGCTATCGGGCACCAGTACACCAATGAGTGCCACAACTACTATATCTGACATCTCCGATGACTTCCCTTTGACGCCCACAAGTCCTTCGTCGTTCTCCTTAGAGTATTCCAGCTCACATCTGTCTGAGGATGACAAGGAGAACCTCCCTACTACGTTTGAGCTCTCCGTCAACAAACAACATGTTGAAGCACCTCCAGAACACTACCTTCCCCACGAGTTTGTCACATATAGTCGGCCTGCACTCCACAACCTCAATGGCTCACCTCGAGTAGCCGCTGTCGCATAGCACGCCATACCTCCGATGTTGCTTCTGAAACTCGCAAAATGTAATACCACCTACTCGCTCAGCTACATGTGCACTGTTTCTACCACCCATCACCCATGCATCCACCTTCATTCACAATCATCCTTGCGTCTCCATTCCACCACGTTCATCGACAAGCTATCTTTTGGAGGGAGAGGACCAAGCCAGCACGCCTAACTGTGCCATACCACTGATGGATGACAAGACATCCTGTCCGCACTTTCTCTCTCCTTCACGCTGTGTCGACTCGGCAAATCAATGTGCAATCATTCCCACTCATTCAAATCCCTGTTACTCTATGCATACACCATCCGTCACATCCTTGCCTTGCCTTAAAATCACTCGCAATATTCCGCACGTGACGAGGTCGACAGATTTTCCCCATTCACTGTCAATTGCATTCGTTCTATATTATTCTTCACTTTATCACCCCGCCCCTGTCGACCGTTTGGTTCGTTACGTGTGGTTTGTTGCATCGGTTTGTCCTTGCCCATTGATTAACCGTACAAGTTCATTGTGCCTACTTTAACTTAGCTTTCAGCGCACTCGTCACACATTCCATCTCGTCAATGTTGCAGCATTCCTCGCATCTCCTACTCAATTGAACAATGTTTTTACAATACTTTACCCGCAATCTTAAGGGGCTAACCACAGGACAGTGGCGATAATTCGGTCGATGTTTGGATCCGTTTCCTGATCAGAACGCACATGGGTGGCCATGACAATACACAGCACCAGAGGGTCAGGTAACATCGCGTCGGGTGCAATTGTCGTACGTACGGAATGATAACTTGTCAGATGAAACGAACATCGGAGATGAACTCCTCATATCCCATTGAATGATCGATGCAGCTAATATTGATTATTATCGAGTGTGTAGCGATTCTAGTCCGGCTTTCCGCTATTTCTTCTCTGACATGGGTTGAGCCGTGTACATCAGGAAGCAATGGCCGGTGACCTCTAATCCAGAACCCATTTTCCTTCTCTTTTCCTAATGCCCACAGGCCTCTTCTCATCTAGACTAATGCGTCCGGCGTTGAGGATCGCTGTTGTGAGCACAGTGTTTGCAATAGTCGGGTATCCACACGCATCAAAGTCACCGGGTTTTGCCAGATGGGCATTCACTACGCGTGCGGCGTCGACAAACTTCTCAATCGATATATAGCCGTACCCCCGTTGCCCATCAAAATGACCAGTTTCGGACGGAGAGTACTTCATGCTGCAAATCTACGCATCAGCAAGCAACGGGGACAAGTCCGAGTGCGACATACTAGAATGGATTATACCATGTCTTTCCCGTCTCGTCCACAGTAATATCATAGCCGCGGTGAGCCTGATCGACATTGATATCTCCCTGAAATATACGACGGGAGATACATGGGAGGACATCAGAGTATCGTCACACCTACCTTTTCTCCCATATAGTACCAGTGTTGAGCCGAATGAATCCCGGCCTTGAGAGGTGCGGTCCAAGATGCAGTGTACACCGCAGTCCCCTTGTGTTTTGCGCTGGTGATGGACTGCCAATCAACGAGGAGGGTTATAGTGTCTTCTGTCTCTGGTGCACAGTTGTAGGGTTCCCCTGTAGCTATTCCGGTCGCAGCGCTCGCAACAACGCGAGTTGGCACGGCCTTGTCCTGCAGGATCCAACAACAAATATCGATGTGATGCGACGAAAGATAGTAGCTGGAAAGATACTAGATCAGAAATATTGAGAGTGATTTCAGTGCTCATTGACCTGATGTCCGAGTCCTTGCCAGCCCACGCCTTGAAAGTTTCCAACTGACTCTTTGGTTGGCTCATCCATGCACTGAAAAAGTTGAATTCGCCAAGCGTCTGCGCTTTTGCTTTAGCATCGCTGTAAACGGGGTCGAAACGTTTGTGATGCTCGACAAAGCACACAACGTTGTGCTTCTGAGCGGCTTTGATAAGCTCGTTGTGGTGAGAAAGAAGCTGAGTTGCTGGCTTGGTGACAAGAACGTGAATACCGCGTTCAATTGCGTACAGACAGATGGGATAGTGGGTGTCTAGGAAATCAAAGTGTCATGATTAGGAATTCTTTATACTCTGAGCGAAAACCAACTGTCTGGGGTAAAGACAACCACGGCATCACCGGGAGACATGTTGTCAATCGCATATTTATCTAGCATAAGTAGAGATGTGAGAGCTGCATAGTAACGTGATGTAGATGAACTAACATGCTTCTGGATCGATTTTTCCTTCTTTTGGGAATTCATCAAACCTGCAAGAAGGATATCAGGAACAGTCTCAGTGGGGTTATTAACCCTCACGAAGTATCCATGTCTTTGTAGACATTGCCTATGTTCTCCTGCAGATGCTGACGGATATGGGGAAACTTGGATCCGTTGACACCGACCATTCTAAGTCTATCAACCTAACGTCGATTACGTGAGGCCATAGATGTCAGTGAGTGTGTTGATCGATCAATGCTTGCATACCTTGCCAAGTCTCCGAAGATCGAACAATGTCAGAGCGACCACCTAGAGTGCGTCATGATGAGTCAGAAGCCACAGGATGATTGGACTCACGCCAATCTATGAATCCGATCGATGGGTTAATGACACAGGGATATTATGGAGAGTTGGCTCACCTTCTTATCGGACTTTGAGGCACCCTGATTTGTCCATCCTGTGGTATATTCACCCTGGATGAAGAATGATGGAAGTTGCCAATGTGTCTCCAAGTGGCCCACATACCGTGCCGCCTTGGAAAGATGTGAGTGATAAATACCAAAGGTGAAAAGTACGCACACATCAAAATGTTTAACTTTGCCAGGTTCGCCATGTCGGACTAGGCTGGGCTGCCGGAATGGACGTTCAATGAAGGGTCGTCCCAAGGCACTGCTATCGGCGCGGCTCAACACCGACCGGATCTTTTCTTCCCGATCTTCCCACCTCGGACAAGTCTTGAAACACCCCTAGACTGGATCAGTGTCTGGTGACCTTGGGCTGATAATACTCACTTTTGTGATCTTGAACGTATCGGGATATGTTTAGCGTGACAGTACCTGGTTAGACACTGCCACCGACACGCGTTTCCGGTTTGATGTCAGCCCGTGAGCGAGTCAGGCCAGCGCCAGCTGGTTGGCCTTGAACCACCCGCAGCTCGAGGACGCTCGTGTCCCCACTGCCGGACCGTCTGCGCAGCACCTAGAATCTCACCCCACCTTGCCACCAACCAGCTGCTTCGCTCAGCCTAGCTGTACAAATCATCCATTACACACCGACCGGCGTGTCTTGCACGTTTTCTCGTAAGCTTTGTTCTCGCCTCCTTCCGCTTTTGATTCAACGTTGGCCACCCGTTTACCTGACGTTTACCATCCCGCTCACCCGTTGGTACGGATATACATCCAGGTCGTCTCGTCCTTGCTGTTCACACCCCATCCTGGTCGAACCGTTGCTCACATGCAGCCAGTTTCTAGCTTGACCGATTCTGGCTTCGTTCCCAGGAAAGAATTCATTCGCGACCAACGGACAACCTCAGATTTCTCCTTGTTAGCCATATCTGGTTCAAGCTTCATCCGGCTTTACTCCTTTTCGCTAGAGGTCATCGCAGACCTACGTCGTCTTCTTGACCACTTCTACCTCAATGCCTCTTGCCGCGAGGATACGACCCAGAAGCTGTGCGAGTTCCAACTCCACGGTAAACCTTGGGCTTCTCCAAAGAGCGCACGTACGGAGCGCATCCTCCTCGACATCCTTGCCGTTATTTATAGACATAGTTACACTATTCTCTCTACCATCGACTACGGTCGCGAACGCGACGATCGGTTAGCAATCTCTTTCTCTCGGCTATCTACTCCGTTGCTGCCACTTGCACCCCATTCCCCAATCCCTGGTTCTGGGAGCAACCTGTCCCATGGCACTGGTAGTAAGCATGAAAGGAAGATGCCCTTTGCAATATCGTTTGTCTCCAGCACCGTCATGCGCGTCATCTACCCTCCTTTGAATACTACTCCGGCCATTCTTCAGGCAGTTCGTGGCTCCTGGCCCAGAGGGGTCGTGTCAGAGAAGAAGGTCGGAGACGCAGCATACGAATTCAAGCTCAAGGGATATAGCTGTGTGTACAACATATTTGCCATTTACCTGCTACTAACTCAATTCCACGCCAGGGTTCAACGAGGACACTTTTGCAACTGACTCACTCCATCAAATACTCTCCCTTCTGACTTCTCTCGATGCTCACGCTTGCACGATGGTTGCGTCTCTTTCCATCTGTGGTCGTTCACGAGTCAAAGATCTATGGATTTTTATTGGACCTGGATCTGACACGTATGATCAATATTGGCCAGAATCGCCAACTAGCCGGTCAGGGTCCACGCTAGATGTTCGTCGATCTAATAGAGCGTCTACGCCTGAACCTGGGTACAATTCTGACGGGGGAGTTATCCCGATGTCACTGCATAAACGTGTCGCGACGACCCCTCACCATTTGCTTTCTCCCTCACACGGACCATCTTCCCCCCATCACGTACGAGGGACCACAGAGGCGAATGGCTTTCCAACGTCGTTTCCCCCTCCGCTACCGCTTTCATCTCCACACGCATCTCCTAGCATTGGTGTGCGTAAGCCTGCTCCAAGAGCTCAAGTTCCCGTTTCCGTGGATTTTGATGCCAATGACGACGACGATCATGGCCGTTACCGTACCTCATTGGCTAGTGCAGTGCCGAGTAGTTGTGAGAATATGACTGGGATCGGGACGCTCAATCGGGGCAGATTCATTTCTAAAGCCAACTATCCCAAAAACTCTGGAGGGCTGCCAGGGCATGAAGGTGATGACGAAGAGGCCGTCCGTCCCCCTCCGGAACGACATATGAACAACCCGTCGAGATCACCGTCTCCACAACGTGAAGTCAGTGGCATGCGACCAATATCAGCGCGCTCAAAAACACCACCGTCGTTCAGCTCGCATCCACGAGACCCTCGTACTCCCTCACCGCCACCAGGTGGATCAGTAATGGGTATGCCTCGGATGCAAGACTTCATGTCGGGAGAGAACCCAACACTCCTCAGCCCTGGGATGTTTCGCATACGGGATTCAGCGTTTTCTTCAAATTCCGTGGACACTACAGGGTCTTGCGATGTTCCCATTAGATGGACGGGATTGGGTAAGCCAGAGGGTATTGAGAATATTGAGGAGGAACAAGAATTGTTTACCGATGAACCCAGGCCTCATCTCGTGTTGCAGAGTCCCGTGCTACCTGGGGGTTGGTCGACGGCTCCAGAGGATGAAGCATCCGAGGCCCATGATTCGTCGAAAACGGACGAGGCTACTGTTCGCCCTGAACATATCAGGCATCCTGACAGGTCTCTGCACGATGTTGATGTACGGGTTGCTTCACCTGAACTCGTGCACGATGGCGCCGTGCGCAGGAGCGAGGCTGGGATGATAGGGATGATGGCACCTCGATCTCCACCTCCGCGCATACCCATCCCGTCGGGCGATGGCGTTGGGAAGTCAAAGGGTACCTCTAGCCCACCTGCCTCGCCAACGAAGACGGGAAGCCGAAGTGGGAGTGGCAACGGTTGGGTCCTAGTCAATGTAGAGGGCAAAGATCATGCTAATGGACACTCGCCATCACCCCTTACGAGCCCTACCATGCCGAATCAGGATCGTTCTCGCAAGGTATCGCATGTAAACGAGAAGTCACCTATGCCCACGACAGCCAAGGCCATTGTCGTTAATGACGCCAAAGATGGCAAGAATGCGAGAATGCGAGGTGGTGGGTCGGGTCTACGCCGTCTACTATCGCTCTCCCGACCTGGTAAAGGTGCAGAGGAATTGGTGCATGATACACGCCTCGCCCATTCTCGATCTCATGAACTTCCGACAAACGGGATGAGCCAAGGCAAGGAGGAAACCCGCCCAGTACGCTTCCGCAACAGACTCACTCGCCTCGGGGCTTCTGAATCTTCGTCAAGACCACCGGACAATGGCAGAGTACGCGTGAATCTTAATTAACGATGTCACTCATTGGATTTCCACTTTTATTTTCTGTCTTTTTCATTTTTCATCCACTAATTTTCTCTCTATCTCTGCACGTTGTAAACCATAGCCTGATCTGCAATGCATGCAATCTAGTCTCATTCGCTCCTTCTTTGCGCTTAATGCCCCTTTTTCGCTGGTATAATCCATCCTGTACTACGAATCATCATTAGCACGTGATCATTCAGATTCGTCACGTGGGAAAGGGATCCTTGTTTCCTCGCGAGTACTTCCAGGGCAAGCACTCCCTCTGGTGCTTATTTGTCGTCGCAATACGACACGCGTCCGCTATTGGCCTGCCTGTGGCAATTCACGCGAAACGGGGAAGAGTTGGCAGCCACGGACTGACACGCAGCCTTGGTTAAAGCAGGAGGATCCAGGAGGTCGGGGACGCGAAGGGTAAATGGTGTCTCGTGTGGGTAGCTTACGGGGCTGTCTCACCCGAATGTCGCAGACTGGTCTGGGCGTAAAATCTCACGCCGATGGCTGATGAGCATTTGGGCTGGATTCGCGTCGCATGTTGGGGTTACTACATGGCAGGACAAGAGCTGTACAAGACTGGATGATAAATGGACGAGTGTTGTCGAGCTAGATGTGGAATAAAACAGAGTGGACAATCATTAGGAGGTTTTGGTCCCTTGTGTAGACGCGGCTTGCAAAAATGCACAGGGCTGCCGGTAGCGGCTACATACCAACGTTTCCTCCCTAATAGCCACTCGCGGCCGTTCCCTCTCTTTCCTGCTTTCTCCCATTTCTCTTCCCTCCCTTCTCATCCTACAATGCCAACATGCAGGCGCAAACGTGTAGTGCTCACAGAACCCTCCCATGCCCTCCTCCAGGCCTTACAATCCAGCCTCGACAAGGAGGTCTATTATCTCCAGCAAACTGGAGAGATATTTGAAACCTATGAGTGCGCACAACCCACTACCCTCCCCGCCCTTCCCTGGCTGACCCTCTGGCCCCAGGGCTTACGCGGCGAGAATGTCCTTCTACAGACTGAAACAATTCCAGTGCGAGGTCACTGGCAAGAGTGGGCTTGACTACTTCCAAGCACTCGAAAGTGAACAGCAAGAGGCACAAACAATGCACTCCAGGTTCCCCGAACCATTGAAGGCTGCTGTTCTCAAGGCGGTTCAATGGCGTACGTGCCCCTTTGATCAGCCTGCTGTCGTAGCCGACATTTTTTTGGATTCCAACTAGAGGTCGTGGGTCGTTTGGATCACTTGGTGGAGGCTGTTTTCGAACGATTCAAGGACCGGTACTTCGCGGATGAGAGTACGTTCTCTTCTTGTACAGTCTCATCAGTCCTGATCACCTTCCTTTATTTCTTCAGAGGTTTTCGTCGATGTTCAGGGGGACAAGTGAGCCTGTACTTTGACTAACATTCACCCATCTTATGCCCTCTAGATTTTATGCCAAAGTTCTTCGAGTCAATCCGCCAAAGCCATTCCCCGAGGGCGCAGAGACTTTGCCGTCAGATCAAGCTTCTTCGTCCACCTCTCACGTCCAGACCCCTCCCGTTGATCCCGCAAGCTACGGAGAAATACATAAGATTGGCGGTGACCTCAAGATACCCGTTAAAGATGCATTGGCCAAGGATGATCCTCTCCAGTACACTTACCAGATTCAAATTCTGGAGGAGCCTCATGATAAAAGCCATGAAAAGGGAAGGGCAGCTCAAAAGGACAGGGAACAATGGTGTGGTAGATTGGTTGATGTTCGATGTAACGCCATGAGGTAGGTCGATATCATGTGTTGCGAAGAGTATGATCTGACCATACCCTTCTTAGTCGTGACCGCCTGGCTTTCTCAAAGTCGATCCTCCGGAGGTTCATTCGCGATTGTGTTGACCGTGATGCGGCAGTAGCTTCACCTTGGACTGTCAAAGAGGCGATCGCCAAACACTATGGCGTAGATTCCATCATGCCAGAGGAAACCCGAAGAGGCGTCGAAAACATCAAGAAAGGTGAGATTGACAAACGGAAAAAGATCTGGGAAGATAAGGAAGGACCCCCTACGAAGAAACAAAAAAAGTTGACGACAGCCCATGAAGAGAGGGGTGAGTGTCGTCATAATTCTCACTGTATATTCTCAGATGGTCTTAGTCAAAGCTCTTGCTGTTGCTGCAGAAAAGCGGGAGCGGGAATCGCGCGAGAAGGTAGAAAAGCAGCAGAAAGCCAAAGAGGAGGCTGATCGGGTTGCAGCGGAAAGGAAGAAGAAGAAACCCATACGCTACCCAACCGAGGATTTGGATGTTCGCGTCTCAGAGAAGGAGAAAAAAGCTGGCACTAAGGTCGAGAAACCCATTCCTAGTCGAGCGCACCTGCCCTTTGGCGAAGACCAGGCTACTTTCGAGTCTTTTCTCATGGCTTGGAATTTCTTGGTCGTGTATGGGTGAATTGGTATTTTGCTCCAGCGAAACGTTCGTGCTGACCCCGCGTCGCAGTCAGCCTCTGCACATTTCTCCTATTTCGATGGACGACTTTGAACACGCGCTCCGACATTCCGTTATAGAACCTCCGTGCGCTTTGCTCTGCGAGATACATGCAACTCTCATTTATAATTTACGCACTGTCCCATTTAATCGCCATAGTGCCGTACTTTCCTTATTGCGTATGAAGGATACTCTGGAAGAAGAGCACAGAATCCTAGGCATTACGATTGACCAACTGGCAGCTGCGATGGCCGATGTAGGGAACAATTGGGAACGTGTCCCACTTCGCGCTCAGGATGCGAGAGCTGGCTGGGAGGATACCCTGGTTGGGTGTCTGAAGGATGTAGGTAACGCAATCTATCATCTTTTGGTCGCTAATGGAGTTCTTCAGCACGCCACAATGGAGAACTTCCCCCGCCTACGAGAAGTACTCACAAGGCTGCTTTTTGCACCTGAAGCCAATATGGAATCGTCGTCCTGTTCCTCCAGCTCACGGGTTTCCACTCCTGTTTCTTATTCGTTAACGTCATCACCCGGGGAACGTTACCATGCCCTTCCACCCTCTGATCGCATTGCTATCTTAGCCTTCATGTGCAACCTCTCTGTGTCAAGCAAGGCGATCCATACCCACATGGAAGCATGCGAAGAGTCGCTGACTGCGTTGCGGAAAGAAAAAATTGAAATCAACCGATTAAAAAAGCAATAGTAAGTATGATAACGTGACATTGGCGTGCAAAACGAGTAATTTTGGCGACAGTACCGAGGAGATGAATACTCTTGTGGCCGACACAGGGCCAAAGAAAGAACCAACTCCGTTGGGGACAGAAGAAGAAGTTGCTGCGCATGACTCCAGTGATCTATCGGATGCACCGTCAGAGGAAGGTTCGGAGACCACTTCAGCGACCAGTAGTCGACAGAAGACCACACCGCGTCAAAAAGATCTCCGGCAGAGGGCCCATGCTCAGGCCCACGCGAAGCAAAGGGAAATTGCTCGCGCCAAAGCTGCTGCAGAAAAACAAGCACAAGCAGAGCATCGTCGTCTTGATGAAGAAGTTAACAAACTTGAACGCCGTCTCGAGAGCATCGAGCGAGAATTCCGAAAGTTATTTGGAGCTATCAGAGTCAAGCCGCTAGGTAAAGATCGATTTCACAATCGAATCTGGTGGTTTGATGGCATGGGTTCCATGTCTCTCCTTGGTAGCGGGGGCGTCGTTCAGTACGGTACTGGCCGCATATTCATTCAAGGACCTACCGAGATGGATCTGGAGTTGATGTTAAGAAGGGAGGAAAATGACGTTGATCAGAGAAGACAAGAGGAAGAAGGGGAGGGTCTCTTGGCTCCTGGAGAGTGGGCGGTGTACACGGAGCCCGAAGAGGTGCGAAAGTTTGCGTCGCGGAATTGCGGTGGTAGCTGATGTGCCCCTCAGGTGGACGAGTTTGTAGCGTGGCTGAATCCGAAAGGAGTGCGAGAACTAGCAGTCAAGAACGCGTTCACGAAGTGGTGGAGTCATATCGCCCCCGGGATGCGTAAACGTCTTTCTGTTCGGTTTTTTCTTGATATCGCGAGATGGGCGAGCTAACTCGATACGCTGTAGGACCTGACGGTGAGTGCGAAATTGCCGGAAGCGCGCCGTTCGACACGAGGAAAGACTAGTGTTGGACATGATATGACGAGGGAGTCGTATATGATGTGGACCAATCGTCGGGCGGTAAACTCTTCCTAAGAGGAGTCTGCAGGTCTGGGTAGGGACTGGTGTACTTGTTGATTATCATCTTGTCATACACATACAGCATAGATCAGCAAATCATGTTTATTTATCGGATAATTGACATCTGACCGCTGAGTAAACGGATTCCCGCTTCCGATTGGCCATCGCGGATCATCTTTTCGGAGTTTGCTCGGTGCGGTATATAATCTGAGCTCGACTATCATTGCGCCTGCCTCACAACTTGGCCTTGTTCAAGAATGTCTTCGCTTCCAAACTCGTTCACATATGGTTCCGTCTCCAGTGTCCATAGCGTTAGGGATGCATTCGCTTCGTGTAAAGTACCCTCCCTTCGCCACCATCATTGGATCTCATGCAGTCTGTAGATTGTCGGTCGCAGTACTATCCGAGCTCAAATGTGCAGCCATCCAACTTGTCAGATGATTTATTTGACGATTCACCTCCCCCTTCGGAACCAGTGGACGCCTCAGATGTTGATGACTCGTTCGCAGAAAGCCACCCGCGCGAAACTCCCCAGGCGGTCAGCACTATGAGCTCGCCCAACCTCACCAGAGCTTACAGGGGCCGTGAAACTACCCCTTTACTGAGGAAAGCTGCTTCATTCGCGGTATGCTCAACTAACTCCACTCCAGCCTCCGCTGCTCGCATGAATTACATGTCTTTGAGTCATACGGGTGGTCATCCCGAGCCGCAGAATCCGGCCCCTATCCCCTCTACAGGTACTGTTGAATATCGTTACAAAGGCAAGAGTACCTACGGCCAGACAGTGAGTTTGGTGGAAATTTACCTGTCCAAGACATATTTATACTGGTCACTAGTTATTCAATTGCATTGCGGTGCTTTTGGGCATAGGCATGCTCTCTGAACCGCTTGCGTTTGCATACGCTGGATGGTTTTGGGGTACAGTCCTTATCATCTTTTTTGGCCTCGTCACCTGTTACACGTGAGCTGTTCTGTGCATTTTATGAATCGTTCTAATCTCGAGTTTAGCGCAAAATTCCTTGCACACGAAATTTTGAATGATCCCCGCCTGCGTTCATACGCTGACATTGGTCGAAAGGCGTTTGGTCCCAAGTCATCCCTACTGACAAACAGCTTGTTCTGCCTCGAGCTTTTTTCTCTGAGGTGTGTATGCATGTAGTACAGCGTCATCTTGCCTAACCTAACTTTTTCAGTGTCGTCCTCGTCACTTTAGCGGCTGATACCTTGGAGGGAGTCTGGCCTGCTTACTCCGCCAACACTTACAAGATATTCTCGCTTCTTGTGTAAGTGACGTTTTTCTTGTTCCGTTGGTCCTCTAATGTTTATTCCGTTGTACAGTTTGGCGCCGACAGTTTTTATGCCTTTATCTATACTTTCATTCACTTCACTGCTGGGCATCGCCTCGACATTGCTTATCGTCGTGGTGATATTCATCGATGGGTTTTCAAAATCAGATTCGCCAGGTAGCCTCTGGAGCCCAGCTCACACATCTGTCTCTCCGGGGACTCTTGGTGAGATTGGGGTAGCTTTTGGTTTGTTCATGGCTGGGGTGAGTAATTCTTGCCTCTGATCGTAGTTGTGGAATTCAATTTTTAGCCAGTTTTCGGGCCACGTTGTTATACCCTCTCTGGCTCGTGACATGGCAGATCCCTCGCAATTTGATCATATGGCCAATTGGGCATTTGTAAGTCAGTTCAATTGCGAAAGTTTGCGCTCAACGAGGAGCTTCATAGTTGGTCGCAACCTTCGTTTATGCCATCATTGGCTATGCTGGGTATATTATGTTTGGCGATTCAGTAACCGATGAGGTACGTATTCACGCCTGGTGACGCCTGGTGACTTTTTCATCCAAGCATCGTAGATAAGCAGAGATTTACTCGCTACACCCGGCTACAATTCAACGCTTAATCAATTAGTGATGTGGTTACTTGTCGTTGCTCCTTTGTGAGTTACCCACTGCATCTCGCGATTATTTTGGCCTGAATTTTGTCCTTAGATCAAAGTTTGCCTTGAGCACTAGACCAGTATGCGATCCCTGTCCACTACCTGTCGGTAACCCGCTGATCGTGATTGTAGCTAAACATCATTTTAGAGAGTATGCTAGGTTTGGAAAACACCCTTTCAGCAGCTTCAGTGGAGGGCGGGAAGGGGTCGTCACCAGAGGGCCAAATGAGTTTGACAACGCGCTTTTTTGTGGCGCTTGAGCGCATCATGGTTCCGGTCATGTCGATCCTGGCCTCAATTCTTGTTCCGCAGTTCAGTTCCCTGATGGCTTTCCTGGGTTCTTTCTCCGCTTTTGTCATCTGCGTCATTGGTCCAATATCTGCAAAAATTGTAATGACTGGGCGTTGCCCATGGTACGACGTAGCTCTGCTAGGCATTTGCACTTTGATGGCTGTATGGGGCACGTTCTCTGTGCTTTGGACAGCATGAGGATGTTTGCACGCGAATGCAATTGAAGACGGGGGGAAAGGTTTTAGAAGCAGACCTAATTGACATGAACGCTGGCGTCCAGTTCTGACGGTGTACACGAGACGTATGCTACGGCTATTTTGCTTGTACAGAATGTGCAATCACTTTTGACAATTCTGAAGACTGGTGAGATCATGCATTTACAGAGGGAAAAAGTCACTCACGAGGTAACTTGACGTTTTCGCGGATAACAACGGATTCTATCTGGTTATCCGGGTTGGGTGGAACCGAAACAACTTGTCCATCAATGGTCCATCCCTGCTTTAACACCCAGGTCTCGAGCTCGGAACCTGTGAGATCAATATATGACCCAAGTCGCTCCAATCCTATGCGCGTGAAAGTAGCCTTGACGGCGCGTGCGGCGACGCCTCGGATAGCATCCTCAAAACCTATACATTCGATTGTGTAGTTTTCTCTCAGAGATTCGAACTCTTCAGACTTGTAGAAAGTCCAGAACGCTGGGAAGCGACATTGATGGAGGAGGTCATAAAGGTTGGTGAGTATTGGGAGGAGAGCCGGGAGAGGATCGGGATCGTCAGTATTTGCTTTGGGTAGCCTGTCGTCTAGGAGGGATATGCAAAGGTTGAAATCTGGAAAAGGCTCGGCAGTCAAGGCTTTGAGAAGGATGTTGATGACCACATCTGGGTTGTAGAGGTCAGGATTAAATTGATACCTAGGCTGTGGTTAGACCCGGGGACACATTCCAGGAAGCCAAACGTACAGCTTCAAGATGGCAATATTGGCGAGGCAGTCGTATTCATCGCTCCTGATTTGATGATAGAGGTAATCCTCCAAAATCCCGATATTGGATGGATTGTACCGATCTGAAATCGATTGGGTCGTACAAATTCCATGGACCTAGGAGAGACAACATACCGACACCTGATACCAGGTTTTCGATCAACTCTGTTCGTGTGGATGGTGTTAGCCATTCCGCTGTCGCTGAGGCCATTGCGACTTTTGAGTTTTCCGAGTCAAGGTTTAGCTGGACCCCGGAACCCCTCTCACGTTCTTCAACAAGCCACTAATATTTGTTCTTTGCTCAAAGGGATTATGAATGTCGACGATCAAGTTCAAGCCAATTCAACATGCGAACGCAGCACCGAGTCGCACGAGTCTGGTGCCATGTCCGTGGATCATTTTCCAGGAAATGGACATCCATCAGCAGTCACAATGGTCTCGCGATCGAAACCGAATTATCGAACAAAATTTATACTAAGCGGACACACGATGTCGATATCCTCGCTCAAGTTCAGTCCTGATGGAAACCTGCTTGCGTCTTCTGGTACGTTCATTATGCCTATCTAATTTGAGTCTGACAGTATTCTCTATGGAAGCAAGCCGCGGACAAGTTGGTCAAGATTTGGGACGCATATACTGGTGAAATTCTGAGAACGTGTGAAGGTCATCATGAGGGGGTCAACGACGTTGCATGGTCGCCTGACGGAGATTTCCTTGCGTCTGCCTCAGACGACAAAACCATCATCATTTGGAACGTGGAAGAGGTATAACCTCGCGTATTCTAGTCTGGCCGGATGCTCATACCGAGTCAGGGAGATCTTGCCAAAACGCTCCACGGCCATACCAACTTCGTATTCTGTGTAAACTTTAGTCCCAGATCAAATCTCTTGGTCTCCGGAGGGTATGACGAAACGGTGCGCGTCTGGGACGTGGCAAGAGGTTGGCATTCCTCCATCGAAAGAGGATCGGCGTGTTGATCGAACTAGGAAGGTCCTTGAAGGTCTTACCTGCGCATTCCGACCCAGTGACGGCTGTTGGGTTTAATCATGATGGCACGCTCATAGTATCGTGTGCCATGGATGGGCTAATGTGAGTGACAAATTGCGTTTGAGGTGCAGGGAGCTTGACACTGCGTTAGCCGGGTATGGGACTCAGAGTCGGGACAATGCTTGAAGACCTTGGTGGACGATGACAATCCGATTTGGTCCGTATAGTCACCGACGTCAAGTTGCCAGTCTGATCCTCTGTAGTTCGCACGTCAAGTTCTCGCCAAACTCGAAATTCATACTGGCTGCGACACAGGACTCGACTGTCCGGCTCTGGAACTACCAGAATTCACGGTGTGCAAAGACATACACTGGACATACCAACCGCACATACTGCCTCCTTACATGTTTCATCACCACCAATGGGCAGTATGTCGTGAGTGGCAGCGAGGATGCCAAGGTCTATATCTGGGACTTGCAGAGTCGGGAAGTTGCCCAAGTTCTCGAAGGACACCGGGGTATGTGGGTTTAGCCTTTGTGTGATCTGGCTGACAAACCAGACAGATGTGGTGCTGGCAGTGGCTGTGGGTATTTTTTTTTTTCCGATGCTGTGTATTGTTGCTGATGAGACTACGGAACAGACGCATCCTAAGCAGAGCATCATCGCCTCTGCCTCGATGGAGAAAGACTTGACGATAAGGCTATGGCTTGACGAGTAGCTGGAACTTGCTAGGCGTTTCTACAATTGAACTCAGATTGAAACTCCGCTTCATTATATAAACATCCTCTGTCCCGTAGCCCTTAGACCACATCTTTTGATACAACCACCACTTACTCCATCGCTCTCATCGTCGTTCAGAATGCAGATCTTCGTCAAAACACTCACAGGAAAGACCATCACCCTCGAGGTTGAGTCCTCCGACACCATCGACAACGTCAAGGCCAAGATCCAGGACAAGGAGGGGTAAGTGTCTCGTCCCTCGTGTCCCTTTCCCTTCTCACTTTCTGCAGCATCCCTCCCGACCAGCAGCGCTTGATCTTCGCTGGAAAGCAGCTCGAGGATGGCCGCACCCTTTCTGACTACAACATTCAGAAGGAGTCCACGCTCCACCTCGTGCTCCGTCTCCGTGGCGGAATGCAGATCTTTGTGAAGACCTTGACCGGCAAGACCATCACCCTGGAGGTCGAGTCCTCGGACACCATTGACAATGTCAAGGCCAAGATCCAGGACAAGGAGGGTATTCCTCCTGACCAGCAGCGTCTTATCTTCGCCGGAAAGCAGTTGGAGGATGGTCGTACCTTGTCCGACTACAACATTCAGAAGGAATCTACGCTTCACCTTGGTATGTCCATTAGTTACATTCCTCGTGCCCACGCTAATCTCCCGCAGTCCTTCGTCTCCGTGGCGGTATGCAGATCTTCGTGAAGACTCTCACTGGGAAGACGATCACGCTGGAGGTGGAGTCATCTGACACCATCGACAACGTGAAAGCAAAGATTCAGGACAAGGAAGGCATTCCCCCAGATCAGCAACGCCTCATCTTCGCTGGCAAGCAGCTGGAAGATGGTCGTACTCTTTCCGATTACAATATCCAGAAGGAGTCCACCCTCCACTTGGTGCTCCGTCTGCGTGGTGGTATGCAAATCTTTGTGAAGACCCTTACTGGCAAGACCATCACGTTGGAAGTGGAGTCGTCCGACACCATTGACAACGTGAAGGCGAAGATTCAGGACAAGGAAGGGATTCCCCCAGACCAACAACGTCTCATCTTTGCTGGAAAGCAACTAGAGGACGGGCGTACCCTCTCGGACTACAACATCCAGAAGGAGAGCACCTTGCACCTTGGTAAGTCGTCTAGTTCAAAGTCTCCGAAACACGAATGATAACAATGTCTCTGCAGTCCTCCGTCTGCGTGGTGGTTTCTGAATGTGGCGGAATGGGATGGGATGATTTTGTTGTACCGTTGTCTGTATCTTTGACGAGCGCACGCCAATTGAATGTCGCGTTTTTTACATGATGCATGTGTGAGCAAGTATCGAATTTAGGGAGAATATGATTGCGAAACATGGTCATTAGAAATATTGCAAGTACCGCCCTGCTTCCTACGCCTCTTGCGCTTTTGCACTGCATGCGTTGGGTCATCCTCTTCAACCCCATCACCATTGCGTTTCTGTCCCGAGACCGGATCGGCATTGGTAGAGATACGTTGTCTTGGGCTAGGTGCTGCTTTTTTCTTCACGGAAAGAGGATTCGGTCCCTTTGGACCCTTCCTTCGGCGAACAGGTTCGACTGGCGCATCAGTTAGAATATTAGCCAACTCTGCAGCAGTAGCGTGAGATGCCTGTTCTTCAATCTAGATCCCGATAGTGAGTAGATACTTGATATCACCCAGTAGAGGACATGCCTGCTGTTTAGCCTCCAACGTTGCATCACTCGGGGGTTCCAGAATCATCACTGCACGATTAACATGGACAATCGGCACAGCAGGTATCAGCCGGAGCTTGACACGGAGCGCATGCAACTGCGTGGCAATGACATAGCGGTGCTTGTTGGAGTCACCTGCGAGAATGTCAGAACCACAGGCATCGCTGAAAACGAGAGGCTTTCCGACTAGAGCCGCGATGCATTCGTCTCCGGGTATGACTTCTCTGTGATTACATTTTCTGCGTTCGAACGACTTTGCGAGATCAACTGCCGCCTGTTGTAATTTTCCCTGTAGATATAGCTCGTGGATGCAACATTGCGTGATCACTGCGCGACGGGCTGGTTAGGCCATCCGGAATCGGGTTCAGTAGTCGGGTCTCGTACTGGGCTTGACGGTTCCTTGGAGCACCGTGCTCAGTTGTTGCTGCAAGTCTATCTTGGCCGCTACAGCAAATCTGCACATATCGGAGTCAACTAGGCATATGTGAGCTCGGATTGGATCGGCACGAGGCAGACGCACCCAGGACTTGATAGGGTTGCCGAAATCCAAATGATAGAGAGTACAGAGACATGAGCTTTCTGTACATTTTTGCCCTCTTTTGCCTCATGACGGGCTATAGGGATGGTGATTGTTTGGCCGTGTTGTACACGACCTTGACAAGCCTCATTACACCTTTTGAGAAACCAGCGTCACCATGAAATTGAAGTTGCTGGGTACGTTGGCGATCTTGGTCGGGTGAGTGAGCGCTGAGCGTTTTGTCGTCGTCGGCTGACCTTCTTTCAGCACCTCTCTCTGCTTGGACCTCATTGGACACGTGCAGTGGAACGATTTATGTCCTGGTGAGCATATCTTTCACACTCCCACCGTAATTGCTCACATCCAAGGAGCTCAGACTATAAAGCACTCGGCCCTTCCAAGGTCGTCCTTGATGTGGGCAAATACTCTGGCCGCGTGACACACAACGGAAACTTCTCCATGTATGCACATCTCTGAGTGCGTTTGCAGTGACTGACCTGCTACGCAAGTCCAGATGTGGATCCAGGAACGTATGTTCTTTCGGTCACATCCCACGACTATGTGTTTGATCAAGTATGCCAGCTTGCTCCCTCTTAATTTCCGCGTGCTGATCTACAGCGGGTTAGTTCCGCGTAGATGTGTCAGACACCACTAGCCCACCACACGTTGGGCCCCACATGCTCGGAACGCCGTTGATATCCACTACATCCGTGTCCTTGCGGTATCCGATTGTCTTGACGCCACGATACAAGAACGATTACTTCAAACCTCGCGAATCATTCAATTTGTTGGGCATGTTCCAAAATCCCATGATGATGATCATGGTGTTGACAGGACTGGTAATGCTTGGAATGCCATACATCATGGTAATTCTGCTCTCCCAGAACAATGTACCCTCCTCACGCACTGAATTAGAAACACCTGGACCCACAAACGCTGGAGGAGTTCAAGAGCCAACAAGGAAAGCTTGGAGACATTCAAAATGCCCTACAAAATGGGGATGTCAAGTCTGGGTATGTCTTGACCGTGATTACTTTTGGATATGTTAATAACAAGCTATCAGGCTGTCGGCCCTCCTAGCTGCTGAAGAGGAATCCAAAGCACCCATAGCAAGCGGAAGATCTCCGGGAAATGGAACGACAGTACAGCAACGAAGAGCTGGAAGAGGCAGTAGACGGCGATGAGACTACGCTGTGCCCTTTAGTAGGATACCCAATCTAACTGAATGGAAAAACGGCCGTTGATACTGCTTCCACCTTACTAAGGGAGTCTGGCTGGGAATTTGGTTCGGCAAGGTGATCCCCCGCATGCGTGTCTGGGTACTCGAGTATGCGACGAAGGTCCGTGTTCCTGTACAGAGTAAGCCGGAGCAGATGAATGTAAACTGCACACACCTCTGTTTGAATCGAGCGACGATAGCCCGGGGATTCTCTTGAGATGATTCTACACCACTGCTAGACCTATCGACCAATTGAATAGGAGCCCAAGCCTATCAGCTAAGTAGCATACTGGTCATCGGCAGTGGATGTCACTTCGAGGATGTACATGTTGTCGTTCTTGCTCGCATCTTCGTCCACGCGGGCACCTGGTGCAGGCGAGACTTTGACGCCAGACAAGGCGAGTTGACTAGAAGTGCTGCTGATGGCTGGTCTGCCCGGATTGGCAGGATCGTAGTTGAACACGAGCACATGTTCGTCGGGAAACCTGGGCAGCAGCGACAGCGGAGAATCGTCCGCGTAGCGATATTCAATGTCGGCGTGAATGAGTGCGTTGGTTTGGCTAGTTGGATTGTACTGGAGGGACGAGTGGGCGACGAGAATATAATAGGGTGGGTCGGACATGCTGCAAGAGAAACGCGACTTGGATGCGTCGCATTTACTCGAGGGTGCTATTCTGGATCTCAGAGGCCTGCTATGCCATTATAACACTCATCGTAGCTTGCTTTCTCGCCATCTCCTGCTTCGCCCTCCTCGAACAGGCTGTTCGAACTGCACCTCATGCGTGGACGAATAACTTGGATACCGTTGTCATCGGTGCGACGTACTGTCTGGTGGTCAGTATCCGTGCGTTGGCTCAATGGCGATCCTTGACTCTCAACAGCTTCTTCTGAGCATCGCGTTTTGCACAAAACGCCGCATCGCAGTCCAGAGGAAACTGCAGCGAATATCGAAAACGCACAGTGGGATCAACAAGCATGATGTTCCAAAGGCACGTCCATGTCCACAACCAACGTCTCGTCACTCCATGATCCATCCAGACTGTCCATGAATACATTTCTCAAGAGTCTGCACGCTCCTGCCTCATCTCTTACGAGTGCCAACCACGGGAGACTGTGCATCCCGGTTGGGGTGTGCCGGGCACTGAGCATGGCGGCACCCGCTTTCGACGTAGCTTGCTTGATACCATTGCTGATATTGGTTCGCATCGACGCCTTGTCAAATATATTCGGCCTCTTGACTGACGTTGCAGATGCCCGAGCACACCTCGTCATACCGAATCTCCCTCCACTGAAACCCCATTCTCGCATGATTCATCATTTCCGGTTCATTCTTCCACTTTTACCCAAGGATGACCAAGGATTGACCGCCTTGCATTATTATGATTCTGCCGTACAACACGCGCGCACCTCGACCAGGGAACCCACGGAGGACGAGTTTTCGCTGGGACTCCAAGCTACTGAGGTGATCCGCAGAATGTAAGGCTTTCTTACTGGGTTTGACTGTAAAATTCATCACACCTGTAGCTTGAACGATTGTCGTATCGAGATGCTCGAGGAGTCCAGAACACAGCTGGACGTGTCTACCCAAACGACGGTCAAGTCCTAGCGCCTCTGACATTTACACTTTGTTTTACACACAATAGTCACACGTGTTCTCGCCTAATGTAAGCCTTCAGCGTATACGTCTTGCCAACTCTTTCTGGAGCTCCATGCACCCCAATAGGCACAGATCTTTGGGTGCAACTTAATGTTGAAACCATTCTCTAGGGCTTGGACGCCACCCTGCTCCCTGCCAGCCCTTGCGACAAAAGCAATTCGAGCGAGCCACGCGGCGAGATGGAAGTCGTCTTCGTCTGGATTAACGCCACCAAGGAACCCTGAATCGGGCAATAGGTTTGTGAGATCTTCGGAGATGAACTGTTTCAGGTTGTTCCAATGGGTCGTGGAACTGTGGAAAAACACCTGTTTGTCGTCTTCGGATGCGTTTCCTTGATAAATTGAGAGAAGGTGTCCGTTGCTGGCGAGCTTCGAATCATAGAATGCCTTGTGCCGAGCAGCGTCTGGCTCGGAAGAGTGCTGTCGGAGTGCATCTTGACCTGCGGAGCACGCGTCGGTCGTATGTGAGTGCCGGATGATGCAACTCACGATTGTTAATCAAGTCCATTGCGAACATGGATACCTTTTGCTCAAGTTCTTCGTCGGATCGCTGAATACCGGAATTGGTCAGTGGACGCTGGACGCTCCGCTCTCTGACGCTTACAGCGAGGAGGAGTGGGAAGTTTGGATCATATTTGTCCTCGTGGATCAATGCAATAAAGGATGTTCCGGGCTTGACAGGCTTGGGGGCGTGTTTCACCAGATAGGAAGTCACCTCTGCGGTGCTGGCGTAGCTTTGTGCCCCTGCCACTAGTGTGGGCAGTGTACCCTTTGGGTTCTTGGTCTATCGTCATCATTTGCACGGGTGGGTGAGGGATGTCAACGCACGATGTCCAAGAATGCAGGGTCAAAATTTTCGGCTTGACCAAGGTTGATGACCCTGTTTTCGATGTCGCTAGGGGCGTACCCGAGTTCGCGACTGGTTCGGGCAGACTGAGCTTTTTTCAAGGTGTTCTGACAAGGACTGGCTTACATGGCGAGCTGGGGCACTGAGGCCCAGATGGAGTGCGGGTACGTGAACAAGACTGGCTTGGACATCGTGGACGAGAAAGTCAAAAGTCTATCATGATGTCATCAGATTCGTTCTAGTCTAGTCTACGCATCTAGCAACACCCAACCACAAGTCCAAGCAGATCGGGTATACATCCCTCAGAACAAAAAGACCTGTCAAGCATTGGTCAGTGGCACAACACTGCAAATGCAGGCGACTTGCCTCATCCTCGAGCTTGCTCACCGCACGCGGCGCAGGGTAGTTGAGTTCAGCAAGATGTTTCCTGGAAAAGAGCAAATACAATGAGATTCGTGAGACGTATATGGGAGGTACACGTACTTCATCGCTGTCATCATAGGCGGTGGACCTAGTGGTGGTTCAAGTAAGCGCGGGGGGACAAGAGGCTGTTACGTACCACACATGAGAACCTTGATGCTGTTGCCAGACTGGGGCATGTATTTCTCCATGTGGTCCTTGGAGACGAAACCGATACCGCCAGCCCAGTTCTCAGGAGGGTTGTTGAGCACATAATAGACAGTGAAGCGGTGTGGATGTGTAGCCGCGAGTTCGTCGAGCTCCTTTTTGAGGAGAATGTCGTCCAAGGCAACGTTGGCATAAATAAGAGAGAGTTTCGTCGTGTCCGCAGGGTTCTTGAGGGCAGCTCTGATGATTTGAAGCATGGGTGTGATGCCAGTACCGCCGGCAATCATGCCAATATGATGGGACAACGTGGGGGAGTACTTGAACGCGCCCTTGGGGCCACGGACCTTGGCCTTGTCGCCAATCTTGAGGAAGGTGACATAGCGGGATATGTTGCCCTTTTCATAAGACTAGAAGAAATTAGGAATGGCTTGGGAGAAGAAATGGGGAGCGAGTACCTTGATCAAGAGGTCAAAGTGGCCGAGGTCATCGTCGCTGCTCGTGGGAGTGTAGCTACGAACGATTTCCTTGCCGTTTATCTCGGCGGAAATGGAAATATGCTGACCGATGGGGAGACCCAGGACGTCGTCTGCACGAGGCAACGCAAAGCGATAACTGGAGAAGGAGGATGAGAGTGCGCAGAGGAGAGAAGAGGAAGACGAACATGGCAGTGTTGGGGGACACGACTATTTTCTCCTGGAGGGTGAACTCTTGGAATTCCTTTGGGTTGAGCACTGGAGCTCGCTCTGCAGAGATGGTGAGGGTGGGCAGCAGGAAGAATTGAATACAAACTGGCAGCAAACTTGGCGTAGATGAATACGCTGCTGGCGATTGCTAGTGCGAGCGCGACGAACTGTGTATTAACTGTCATGATGGTGGTGAGAGTAGAAACGATGGCAACAGTAACAAATACTTTTTCCACCTTCTTCTTCTCCTCCTCCTCCCTCCCGGTGAGATTTCACGTCCACGCTGGTCGTGGTATTCATATTAATCCAATCGACATGCACTCACCCCCCACAGCCCTCCGCGTTAACCCTCTTATATGCTCTGACTCCTCCCCATCTCCTTCGCCCTCTCGCTCAGTCCGAAACATGAAAAATCTCTCCATTAACCTCCCCTCCTCCAACTCTTCCTCCTTCTCCCTCATATCTCCCATCGAGCCCCCCTTCGATCCAAATCCACTCGCCCGTCCACGCCGTCCCTCTCTCCAAAACACTTCCTTATCGTCCGCGATCCATAGGCAGGACGAGGACGGCTCCCTCTCCATCCCCTACTCTACCGGCCCCGCCCAGATCCTCCCCGGCATCTGGCTCGGCTCAGAAGACAATGCGCGCGACTGGCCCTCTCTCCGCGACCGCGGCATCTCCGTCATTCTCAACGTTGCCAAGGAGGTCGTCTCTCCCCTTGACACCGCCCACTCTCAGCCCCTCCGACCCTTTGTGTCCGCCCCAATTCCCATCTCCCACTCCAAACCCTCCACCTCCACTTACTACCCTCCCCACCCCCCTTCCGGTCGTCCTGCCATGCACTACCTCAAACTCAATTGGTCACATGGTCAGCGAGATCTCGTCACCAATGGTTTTCCCACAGCTATGGCATTCATTGACGCTGCCGTACAGCGCAACCAGGGCGTCCTCATCCAGTATGTACTCACCTCTTCCCACATGGCCTCTCTCATTCTTTCCCAAGTTGTCAATGTGGCGTTTCTCGTTCTGCCACCTTGATGATCGCCGTCGTTATGCGTGCTGCCGCAACGCGCTCACCCAACGTTCCTCCTGACGTCTGGGAGC